>PVIA01004774.1:0-129780 GCA_004024845.1 Tonatia bakeri | reverse complement strand
CCTCCCTGCCCCGCCCCTCTGCCTGTCCCTGCAGCCAGCCTGGGCCTCTGCCCTGCCCACCCCCCACTCCAGCTGTCTCAACCCCTCCCACCCCAGCACCCTGCTGCGGTCTGAACCAGGACCCCAGCACACACCTGTGCCCATTCTCACACCTCTTCCAGCTGGACAGCCTGTGTCCTAACGAGATAGTTTGACTTTTTGTGGGCCCTGCCGGTGTCCTGTCTGGGGGTTGGGTTGACTTGCTCCTGGAACAGCAGCGTGGAACTGTCCAGGCCTTCATTTGCAACAACCACACTCTGGGAAACCAAAATAGGTCTCTGTGGAAGTCCAGGCGCAGCTGGCTGGGCCCGGCCCCACACAGCTGGGCTGCCAGCGAGACAGGGGCCGGTGCCACCACAGCAGGCAGAAGTCATCGGGGGCCACTGAGAGGAGGGCCACTGCCTCTCCTGTGGTGCCCTTCCTCCTCCCCAAATTTCTGGGCTTCCGCTTAGGGGAGCGAGAGCAGAATTCTGAGGGTGGACTTTGTGGGCTGATGGACTCGAAGGGTCTTGGTGTTTTTCTGGCCCCACCGGGTATGACAGAGAAAGCAAGGGCTTCCCTTCACTCACACTGCCCAGCTCTGCCATCTACTATGGGAAGTTTAATAATTCTCACCTCTTCATCTAGTTCAGTGTATGTATGCTAAGTGCTTTACATGCTTCATGCTTTACAACCTTCTCCACAGCTCTGGGATCTGTGCACGCTTCAGCGATGAGGCCCAGAGAGGGTGAGCTACTGGCCGGGGGCACCCAGCTTATAGTTGGTGAAGCCAGGACCAACCACAGACCGTTTCCCTCCCAAGCTGACTGATACCTTACTCTCTGTCCTGTACTCCCTCCTCCTGGCCCAGGCTCCCTCACAAATCAGCAGAATGGGCTACTTACCACATCCCTTCGCCATAAACCCAAACTGCAAAAATTTTGAACACTGAAAGTTGGTTTTTTTTAAACAAAACAAAACATACTTGTAGCTCCCAAACTCATATAGTAGCAAAATCTATCCTGAGCAGCTGTGAGGTTCTCCGTGGTCTTGATTTATCCAACTCATTGTGAACATCTGTCTGTTTGCTGAGGAGTCACTGTGATGATGAGTTGGATAGTGGGCCCACCCCAGAACCTGCTACACGTGTCACAGGGCGCACAGAACTACCTGGCGCTGCTTCTCCAGAACCTGGACAATCCCGAGTCCCGAAGTGCATCTGGTCCCAAGGGACTCCACTGGGCGCTGAGGGTCTGTGTGCCCTGCCCGCAGGGCCCCTATCCAGTCAATCCCTGCAGGGACTCTGCAGGCAATGGGGTGGAGCGGGCCAAAAGGTGACAGGCACAGGCTCTGTGACCCAGCAATTCCTCTGCTAAGGATCCATCACACGGAAGTCTGGAAATAGCCCAAACACCCCAAAGTCAGGAAACAGCTTAAATAAAAGCTGATCCGTTCATGCAGTGGAACACTAGGCAGCCATGAAATCAGTGCGTGACTTGTAGATCTGGTCCTGTGGGAAAATATTCTCCAGGTGCTGTTAAATGGGGGGACACAAGAGTTACAAAATAGTACATGCTACATAGTCCTATTTTTGTTAAAAGGAGAAAAAAGATCATTTCCACTCCTGGAAGAACAGTTCCCACTTACAGCTTTCTCACACAAAGGGCAGCAGCCCTGGGCTGTCAACCTGGGCTGGCCTGGCTGGTCGCCAATCTGCGGTGATAGGGGGCGCCTCTGAGCTGATGTGACCGGGACCCTTCCTTTCCTCGTCTCCGAGTGTGAGGCACCGAGCCTCCACGGCCAAAGCCCTAGAACGGATTTTAGTGGCTGCACTTGCTACAACCTCAGTTAGGGATTTTCATCCATTCCTTCAATGGGCCCTATGCTAAAAGTCAAGGACATATGAATTAGTAAGACACTAGGCTCCCAAATTGTCCTCTCCCAGCGGCTGTTGCTGTGCCTGGCTCAACTCTGTCTGCTGTGTTTCGCGTACCTGCCACCTCACAGATGGGGGCTCCCTCCACAGATGACAAATGAGTGGAGTCCCTGTCATGGTAGGGGAATGGAAACAGAGAGAGAAATTAGCTTGATCGAGTGTTGTTGGTGGCATGTCCGGTGGGGACACACAGGAGGGACAGTTCGTTCTGGGGGCAGTGTGAGGGGGAAGACTGGCACCGACTCAGCCTCTGTTGGTTCACCAGCACTCTCGTCCAGATGGATGGCCTCCTTACGCCCAACTGTGTGTTTGACTCCATTGCGCAGGCGACCAGCTCAGTGTCTTCCAGCAGCGACTGCGTGTCAGTGTCAATGCCATGGGGGAGCCGGGGCACGGGGGCTCATGAGTCAGGTCCCTGAGAAGTGTGGGGTGCAGAAGACGATCTAAGCTGCTGTCTCTCTGATCCCGCAAGTTCTCGTTTCCTCTGCTCTCTCAGGTCAAGGGAGCTGAGGGCACAGGAGAGTCCAGAGGGGTTCACAGTGGGGGGGCTTTTATTTTTCAGAATTTCAGTTTCACTGCCCTAAAAATGCCCTGTGCTCTGCTCCCCCCTCCCCCTGGCCCCTGACAACCTCTGATCTTTTTTACTCTCCGCATAGTTGGGTCTTTTCCCAATGTCGTATAGTCGGACTCATACTGTACGTGGCCATTTCACGTGGGTTTCCTTCCCTCAGCGGTGAGCACTGAAGGCCCCCGTGCCCCTTGATGACTCAGTTGCTCATTTCTCTGTGGTGCTGAGCAGTATTCCGGTGTCTGACCCCCTGCTTCCCACTGTATTTCTCTTTCAAAATTGTTCCAACCATTCTGGTTCCTTGCCTTCCCTTATGAAGTTTAGAACAATCTGCCTGCACCTCCAGAAATCTTGCTGGGAGTTCGATGGGGGTTGGGTTAAACCAGTATATTGATTTGAGGAGAAGTGACGTCTGTACTCTACCGAGTCAGCCAACCCACGAACACGCTCTGTTTCTTCACGTATTTCAATCTCTTTTGATTTCTTTCATGAATAGTTTGTGGTTTACAGCATACACGTCCTGTATACACTTTGTTAAATCTACACCTAAGTATTTCACCTTTTTGTGAACAATTGTAAGTGGTAGTGTTTTAAAATTTTTGATGCCCATATGTCCATAGCTAGTGTACAGAAATACAACTGATTTTTATACCTCTATCTCCTATCGCGTGTCATTGATAAACCCATGCACATGGTTTGAGGGCATTTTTGTAGATTCTTGGTGATTTTTCACGTGGGCAGTCAGACCGTCTGCTAACACATCTTCCTTTCTGGTCTGTGTGCCCTCTCTTCCGTTCCTGGCCGTACGTCCCCGGCTAGAACAGACAGCGCCACGTTGAATGCGAGTGGTAACGGGAGACACCTCTGCCTCGTTCCCAGTCCCGATGGGGATGCAGGAAGCCTTTGGCCAGTGAGAATGTTAGCTGAGGGGCTCTCCTGGGTGGATATTCTTTATTAAGTTAAAAGAGTATTCATTCCCATTTTTATGAGAATTTTTTATCATGAATGGGCATTGAATTTTGTGAAATACTTTTTCTACCTTAGTTTCTATGATCGTGTGATTTTCTTCCTACATTAATCTGTTAACATGGTGGATTCCATCAATTAATTTTCAAACATTGAGTCGGCCTTGCATTCTTGGCCGTGCTGTCCAATTCTTTTTATCTGTTGCTGACTCCTACTTGCCAATATTTTATTAAGGACTTTTGTGTCCGTGTTTGTGAAGATTTTAATTTGTAGTTTTATTTTCCTGTGGTGTCTTTGTCTGGCTTTGATATCAGGGCCGTGTGAGTTCCCTAGAGTGAACTGGCGATGGCTCCCGCCTCTCTGTTTTCCGATAGAGAGGATAGAGCGACAGTGCTCATTTCTCTTGAAGCGTTCGGTAGAATTCTCCAGGGAAACCATCTGCGTCTGGAGACTTCTTTTTTGGGGAGTTTTAAAACTACAAATTCAATTTCCTTAACAGCTGCATGCATATTCAAATCATCTAGAGCATATTGGGTAGCTGCCACTGTTTGCGTTTTTCGAGGAATCGGCCCTTTTCATCCGAGTCATCAGGTGTGTGTTCTCAGCAGCATTTTTAAATTCACTTTCCTCTACTGGTTCTCCTCAATGAGATGCTAATTCCCCTAGTGCTTTGCCCGCCCCATTCAGGCCACAGAGTGGACAAATGACAGAAAGCGTTATTCTGTGTCTTGACCCAGAAGCAGCCTCTTGGACTCTCTGGCAGAGCCCAGGGTTACAGGGAAGCAGCTGTCCTTGAGTTTCTCTAAAGTGTGCTGGAAACCAAGAGGGCTGGAGACCCTCTAAGTCACCTAAGCCTTCCTGGAGGGACCTCAGAGAAAAGAAGTAGGAGCCCCTTCCTCCAGACCAGGTTTGAGAAGAAACTCCAGGGGCCCTGGGCACCACTGGGTGGCGCTCCGAACGCACAGTTGCTTGCCGGGGCCCACGTGGACCGAGAAGCCCAGCTCAGCAGGACAGGTCTGTGGGGTATTTTGTTCTTTCAGTGAGATGACCTCTAGAGTCTAGAGCCTGCAAGGACCACAGGAGCTCTGGGCCAGTGGAGTTGGCAACACTTTCTCAGACCCTGCAGACAAAAGTGCTAACTAATGCTCGAGAGGCTGGTGCTGGCCTGGAGGCTCCTGGGAGATGTCAGAGCACCAAAGAGCAGCTGCCAGGCAAGAACGCCCACACTGAGGCAAGAACGCCCACCTGGAGCCTCCATCTGGGCAAAAAGCAGTGACATCCCCCAGCCGGCCCGGAGAAGAATCCTGAAAACGTCTACCCAGATCCCCTCCCAGGCCTGGCTCCCCCGCCAGACCCAGCCTTCTGCTGCGGCTCCAGGTGACTTCGGGGAGGAGTCCTGCCTGTGCCCCTGCCACCCTGTGCCTCCAGCAAGTCCCGTGCAGCATCTCGGCTGGATGCTGGACCAGGTCCAAATCCTGACTCAACCACTCCTGGGCTGTGCCCCCTTGGGGAAGTTACTTAAGCTTGTGAGCCTCGGGTTCACCTCAGTCGCAGGGGATGGCAATGACACCGATCCACAGTGTTGTGAGTCTGGACGGACATGCAGCCTAGTGTCAGCACTCAGTGGGTGCGAGCAGGCGTTTCCATTATCGCTCCCGTTACTGATTGCCATGCCTCTCCCATCCCTACCCGAGGACCAGACATATTCGCTTCCTGCTGCCGTGTGAACACACACTGCAAAAGTGGGGGCTCACAACAGTGCACGTTTACTCCTTTCCAGTCCCAGAGGCCAGGAGTCTGTGACCAAGCTGCACTCTTTCTGGAGACTTCAGGGGAGGATCCATGTCTTTGACCTGCCTGGCTTCCAGAGGCCACCCCTGTTCCTTGGCCTGTGACCCCAGTCTTGCATCACACCAGCTTCTCGCTCCCATCGTCACATCTCCTCCCACTAACTCCGACCCTCCTGCCTCTCCATCTTCAGGAGCCTTTTCACGCTGGGCCCGTTCACACAGCCCAGGATAGCTTCCCCACCTTGGGCTCCTCACCTCAACAACGTGACCCAACCAGCTGAGGGGCGGTTTGTGGCAGCTCCAGGGACAGTTCTCCCTTCCGTGGGACAGGGGTGAAGATGGAAATCAGTTTAAGCAGCAGGTGTGTGTGAATGCCACAGGCCAAAGATTTTCGTCACAGCGTTGCCTGTGACAGCGAGCAACGGGAAGACAGCGTGAGTTTGCTCAGGTGGGCAGTGGTGTGGCCGTAAAAAGCAGTACTGTGCCACAGCGACTATAAGACTTGAAGAAAAGTCTACAGAACACTATTAAGAGAAAAAATTATGCACAAAACTGAATGTGTGTATATATATGCCATGATTATAACTATGTAAACATTTTGTGGGTTTGTAAGAATTAAAATTAGAAGGCCATTATTAATGAATGGAAATCATTCTTTGTAAGACTGCTGGGATTATGAGTAGCTAAAAATACCCTTTACATTATTCTATAGTGGACATTGTATTTTATTTCTTCTGAAGAATTCCTGCAGTGATTTCTCTTTGGCTTTTGTTGTTGTTGTTGTTGTTGTTGTTGTGTGTGTGTGTGTGTGTGTGTGTGTGTGATCTGATTTTATTTTCTGAGAGTCTACCTAAACTTGTCTCGTATCCAGTTTTGCACCCTGCTTTTTCCACTTTACAGTATTAATGATCCTTTTTAGAGAATGCCTTTTTGAAGAGCTGCATACTATTTCACAGTGTGGATTTATAATTCAGTTATTGATCTATGTTGCCAATTTTGTTTAAAATTGTTCACAGCCATCCCCACATTAATGTCTTCATGTTAATTTTTTTCTCTTCAGGACAGGTTTCTAGATGTGTGGATTATTTGTTTTCAAACACTGCATATAATATAACAAAATTCTAGACCCACGACGACATGAAAGGTGGACCTTTATAGCTCACACCTCCTCCACGTCGACGCAGTGCTGCTCTCCTGCACCGGTTTCCGACCGGGGGCATCAGTTGGTTGCCGCGTCCAGGGTCTGCCTGCCGAGCACATCGCTCCGATTTTCCTGGCAGTTGCAGCCTCCAGACGGATGCTGTCTGCGGCAGAGCGGAGGGACAGGAAGGGACATGGCCCGCCATGGTTTCAGAGAGCTGCTGGCGGGCACTTCTGACTTCCTCCTGGGGGGGGACAACACATTTCTCAATTGTTTCACACAGCGGGGACTGGGCTCTTGATGGAGGAGAAAGCATCGTAAACCCAACCCTTTCCATGGCTTTCGCCACATCTTTCATCCCATTTTAACAGCACTGCAAAGTCAACATACTCCTGTTAGAAAGCCGTTGAAAAGGAGCCACTCCAGAAAATGTGTTCTCTAGAAACGACCTTTCTTATGCCCCCCTTCCCCATGTTCCTCATTCCCATCTCTTGCCCGTGTTTCCTACCACCTTTTTCTCTATCCGACTCTGGTGCGTCTGGAGCAGGGGGAGGGGCCAGTTTTTTAAGATGTAGACTCTTGGGTCTCACTTCTAGAGTCCGCTCTAGCCCTTTGCACAGTAGCTGCCTTTCCCCCAAGCTCTCCAGGTGACCATCCTGCAGCCAGGTTTGAGTGAGGACCACTGTTCCTCCACATCTGGGCATGCCCCTGGCGTTGTGGGCAGAACCCTGAGGGGACACTGGGACAGGCAGTCTGAGAACACTCAACACGGAGCTTGCTGCTTTCTCCTTCCAATGCGTGATCAAACACAGGAATGAAGACCGACTTGGCCTTTCCTTTCAGGACCCCTTGGATGGTGGCCTTCGTACCCCAGGAGGAACTTCGATAAAGACTTAGAAGCACCTGATCTGGGTTAAAAAATACACAGCCAAGCTGAGCCCCTTGTCCTTGTGGAGGGACACCTTGAATGTGCTCAAAAGATTCATTTGAACGACCGGGTTGAGATCCTGACCGGGGTTAATAGCTCTTCACCGTTAGATGAAGCCATCCGAGGTGCACTTGGAGGGTCCAACCATCTCGGTAAGCCTTGCGTGTTCTGTCGATAATGAGAATGCAATGACATTAACATACTTCATTGATTCTAAGATGCACTCCCCCCGCCACATACACACTTTCAGCAGTCGTGTCGTTGGGATGTGTCTTGTGATCAAAGTCTTATCGTCACTGACACAAGGTCATGACACGGCTGTCATTGCCTGGCACCTCCCACAGACCCCAAGGGCAGCACCCTGAAAGCAACGCTCCCTCGTCGGCCCTCAGCTGCCCAGAGGGTGACCTCGAGTTGAAAAGATGAACACTGACAACATTCAGGATTCAGGTGAAAAGCATTAAGGACATTTGAACTCTCTGACGCTGTTTTGACGATAACCCATTTTCTTTCACCTCTATTTTCCTTTTGTGGGTGCGCCCAAGGGAAATAGGTGGATATGTCCAATAAGTCACTAAATAAGTCTACAATAAAAATTTCAAGAGATAAGAAAGCATTGAATAGTTTCATCGGAAGGATTTTTTCTCTCCCAGTAGTACATAAAACGACGGTGTGTCTTTCAAAGGATGACATCTTACACACGAAATGAAGTTATCAGCTCACACACGTGGCACTTCCAACACCAGGCGTCAACACTTCACACACGTTAGCTCACTCAAATCCTCCCTCCTGTCTGCCGCCCTGTACAGGGGAGGAAACTGAGGCATCTAGGAAATGAGGTGGCAGAGTCAGAGATTGGGAGAGCGGGGTGGGCTTGCAACGCCAGCAGCCGGCTCCGGGGTCCAGGCTCGACCCGGTCCTGAGGATCTCACTTAGAAGTGCGCCAGCATACACTGTGTCAGATGAGAACTGGCAGTGAATTTTCAACCAGATTTGTATTTTAACGAGCACAGACTGGATGAGGAAGAAAACGTGCAAACATACGGCAAAGACAAGGCCAATTCTGTACGGTCAAAGGGCTGCAGAGGGAGCCTACATGAAGGTTATTTCTGGCCCCAAACTCCCCAAGAGGCCCTCCCTCATTTCCCCAGAGCACCCCACACCAGAAGGTTCCTTGTGGTTTCTCACTGCATTTGATGCAGATTTAAAAAGAGTAAACAAAAGTTGTGTGGCCACTCGCCTTTCTCATGGCTGCACATGGATGTGGGGAACAACTCGAATGATGACTTTATATGTGGACGTTTGCTGCCTTAGTCGAGGGAGGAGGCAGTCCCAGCTCTCCGGGATTAAACCAATGTTCTTTGCAAAGGATTAGGCAGACATTAGGACAAAGGGTACAAATATGGATTCAGAGTCTGACCTAACAGTAAAGCCTACCTTCCAAGTTTACTTCATTCAGCAGCTTAACGAAAAGTCTAAATTAGTACCAGTTTTATTGCTTTATCGCACACGATAAGACTGATCCGATAACAGAGAAATTCAGGACAAGAGTGACAGGAGCTGATCACAGAGGCTGAATCTTCGGAGGCTCAGCTCATTTGCAGGTGGCAAAATGTACAGCTTTGGTGATAAAACAAGAATCAAAGAACCCATCATCTTTGTTCACAGAAAATCTCCTTTGAAACTGTTTTTCCCGGACAAAAGCAACAATTAAAGAGAGACAGGTGTCAGAGCCCCTTAGTGCCCACTGTCCACCCAACTTCTTGCTTTCTCAGCAACGGGGAGTTTAGGAAAGTGAAGCCGACTTGGTCAGCTCCACACTAGACCCCTGAGGGCCCGGGGTCCAGTGGTCATTTTCATCTGGCCCAAGGGATACAGATGTGGAAAAGTTTGAGCAGCTCCGCTTTACAAAGAGTCCCTTGAGCCTCATGGCCGTCGGTCACTAGGCAGAAAAACACATGTGGTTCCTTCCGTCCTGGGCTGCCTTCCATTGCCGTCCACCCATGTCCATGGGCGGCCCATGGGCGGGCAGGGTCTGCAGAGATGAAGGCGCCCTTGGCAGAACGTCCCCTATCACTTCAGCTCAGGAGGCCTGTGCCGTGTGATCCGCACGGCAGAATGAGAGACCACCCTAGGGCCTTGAGTCTGAAATGGAGTCCTTCCTCGGGCCAGTCCCACCTGGTTTTGGTGTCAAGGGGAGTCCGAGCTGAGCCGGGCTCCCTCGGGAAGCCCCACCCAATGAGAGTGCGGTGCAAAAGGGTCAGAGTCCACAGCTGTGTGTGTGTGAATGGGGGTTGGAATCTTTGCAAGTTTTTGACTAAAGTGTTTCCCATTGTATTGGATTTGGAAAAGAGAGAGACCATTCCCATGCGCTTTGGTGTTTAGTCAAACTGTTAGCAATGTTTTCGAGCTGCTTTGGGCGTGGAGGACGCAGCAGCAAACCGAAAGGTCAGAATCTCTGCCCTCCTGGAGCTTACAGGCTAAGAGCAGGAGAGAGAGAATCTGAGAAATGTTAAAATTGCCTAGCCTATCTGGTGGTGATCTATAAAGACAAAATAAGGAGGAAGGGCTGAGACTATGCATGTTCATGGGTTGGTTGTGATGTCCAGTAGGGTGATCAGATGTCCCTGAACAGGTGACATTTGAGTGATTCTGGGCCTGCTATTTTGAAGGGACAGCCTGTTGAGTTGCCTGCTGGCCTGGGTTTCAGGGTGAGAGGAAAGGAACTGGGGATGATGTCAGGGTGTGATAGGAGCTCAGGACATGGCTCCTAGTGACCCCGCCTCCTGGTAGTTGTGTCTTTAATTCCCTTCCTGTTGAGTCTGGGCTGGACCTAGTGACTTGCTTCTAATAAATGAAATGTGACAAAGTTGATGTAGGTTACAAGAGATTGATTTTCTTGTTAGTGGACCCTCAGTGTTACCCCATCGGCTTACACACTTCATTCATCGAAGCGAGCTGCTTTGTTGGAAGTGTCTGCAAGGCAAGGATCTGCGGGGCAGCCCATTAGCCAACCAGCAAGGAACTGAGGCCCTCGGTCCAATAATCTGCGAAGAACTGAGAGTCCTGCCAACCACCACACGTGCTCAGAGAGGGTCCTTCCCCAGGTGGACTTTGAGATGAGGTCGCAGTCCTGACCAGTGTGACTCAGGTGGTCGGGCATCATACCACAAAGTGGAAGACTGCAGGTTCTTTCCCCGTCGGGGCACATGCCTGGGTAGTGGGCTTTGGTCCTGGTAGGTGTGTGTGTGAGGGACAATCAATTGATGTTTCTTTTCCTCCCTTCCCCTGTCTCTAAAAATAAATAAATAAAAATCTTACTGAAAAAGAGAGAGATGAGACCTAGCCTCCGCTGACACGGTGATTGCCACCTGTGAGGACCCTAAAGCTGAAGGCCCAGCCAGCCATGTCCAGATTCCTCACCCAGGGAGATAGCACGTGGGTGTGTTAAGCTGTTAATTGTGGGGGTAAGTGGTTATACAGCAATACAGAACTAATGCAGAAGGGTTTTGGTCTGGGCAGCTGGAAGAATAGAATTACCATTTCTCGTGTCATAAGAAGCGTATAAATAGAAGGGTTTTTTGGTGGGAAAATAGTGAATTTGCTTTTGCATATGTATAATACACACATATTTCTGTTTCTGTAATAATGTTTCTCATGAATTTTTCAAATGGCAGTGAGCTACCTATATATGATCTAATGGGCCATTTAAAAAATGTTAATAAATGCATCTTCAGAAACCAGATTCTATGATCATTTCAGTCACAATTATTTCTAGAAACCAAGGACCTCAAATACAGGACCTACCCATTAATTCTGATGCCTCACTTGTAGAATTTATTTATTCTTTTACAGTTCGCAGCAAACTGGGATAAAATTCGTTATGCAAAGCTACGAGGAAAGACAGGTTGCAGCAAGTTGACAGTACAGAGCACTGAAGAGAAAGAATGTTTAACTTCCAGCATCTGAGAAGGACGTATTTATGTTAACAGACTCATTTGCTGCTAGCAGAAGTTTGCCCAACTCACTGAGGTGTCGCACAATGACAGCCCAGAGGGAGACCGCACAGGGAGCCGAGAGAAACGGGGGAGGCAGGACTGGCAGGCTGTGCTGCCAGGCTGGGCACTGGCGCAAGGAAGAGGTAGTGGGGAGACACTGCCTGCTGCTTGTCCACTTTCTCACCTTCTTGCGAAAGAGCCTCATTTTGGTGCTGATATCAGGTGGCCGGTGTGACCAGAGGGGCCAGGTTTCGGTGGGCATATGGCATGACCTCGGCCCCTGCCTGGCGTCGGTGGGCATGTGGCACTGTCACGGTCAATGAGATGTGAAAGAGATCTCCACTGGACACCTCTGAAAGGGTTTCTTTGCTCTGTAACGGAGAATACTGAGGGAAAAGTTCCTTTTTTCTGCCCCTGCATGCTGCTGTCTTGCTGTGATATTTGGAACCAGGCTGGGTGAGCCAGCCAGCAGGCTGAGGGTGGCCAAGTGGGAAGGCAGAGGAACTCAGGTCCTTGATGCTGAGGCTGAACCAACACATCAACCACTCCCAGGACCGCCACATCCAGGGACTCATTTCTATACGAGATGGAGCATTTTCAGAATACTTAAGCCATTCTGAGGTGGGTTTTCTGTTACTTGCAGCTAAAGCATTCTGAGGCAGGAAAATTCTAGAATAAGGTCTAGTTTCCTGGCTTGGCCAATGTAGTCATTTGCTGAAACAGAATATTCAGAAGGAGAAGGTGACAGGGTTTGGGGTGTGAGGGGAAGGGAGGGCCGGGCTCAGGGCATGGTCAGTGACAGGCCTGTGGGCCCCGGTGAGCATGTCTGTGGAAGGGCTGATGTGGGGCCTGGAGGCGCCGAGCAGAGGTGAGGTGAGGTGTGGGAGTCCTCGTGGAACAGAGGGGGGTGGCTGCCACACAGCCTTTGGCTGGGGGTCGAGTCGAGTCTAAGCTTTGCCATATAATACCTATGTAACCTGGGGCCAGGCCCTTAACATTTTTAAGTCTCCATTCTGTCATCTGTACAATGGAACTACTTGCATTAGTGTTTCCAAAGTAGGAAGTCCCACCTCGGTGTGGTGGAGACGATGTCAGAACTCCTTGAAACTTGTTTTCCATTTCTCCAGGGCCTGTGGCAAACCACAGGTCCCAGAACCCCCTGCTGATAGGCAGGTGGCAGGTGGCTGAGCTCTGACCAATGGGATGTGATACTCTCTCTCCCCTCCCCAGCCAGCTGGGTGCAGAGAATCCAGGGGATGAGGGAACCTTTAGATGGAAGGAGCCTGGGACCCTTGGAGACCCTGTGCAGAGCCCCAGGTCCCCAACCACCTTCCTTAGACTGTGACCGGAGCAGAAAATCGCCTGGACTGTGCCGTCTCCACAGCTACCGGCATCCCTCACCCCCACTCACAGACGCAGTATTTCCCTGCGGCTGACCCACGAGATGGTTTAGGCGGTGTCCAAAGAGCTTCAAATTTTTATTTGTTATACATTGGCCTCATAGGTATTAGGGAAAAAATACAAATGTCCCTAAAAGTAGCTCATCAGCATTAGAATTTGAGAGGTATTAAAAAACAAGGGTTGGCTTAAGAGAAACATCATGTGACTAACAGCGGGTGCCAGGTGGGCGTGGCAGAAACCCAGCGGCGGCGCACGACCACGCAGGCTTACTTCTCGAGGCGAGGCCGTGCTGGGGCTCACACGGCGCGACGTGTGGAGAGCACCTGAGCAGGCCTGGGGCGCAGGAAGCGGGATAGATGGTAGCTCTTACCTTGCAGTGCACACCCCTGCGTTACAGGATTGATCCCACCGCGCCGCAGGGCTGGACCACCGTCGACTCACCTGCGGCCCCTGCCAACTCTGGGCTCCTTAAGGATGGGGCGCTGTCTCCTTCCTCTCTGTGTCTCCAGTGTGGCTCCGTGTCTGGCACCTAACGGGAGACCAGCGAGTGGGGCTTGGGTGCTGGTGGCCCCAGGCGGCATGACGTCCTTCCCAGAATTGCAGATTTGCTTCCACTGGACGATGAGTCTCAGGCAGACAAGACCTATGTCTAACTCAGCGTTGGGTCTTAGCACCCACTGCAGAACCTAGCCCACAGTGGGTGCTCACAAAGTATTTGTGGCAAATGAACATATTTTAATCATTCTCATGGACTCCTACACTGTCCAAATTTTGGGCTGGTCATGAGTTAGCACCCCACGGGCGTGCCAAGTTTCCTCCCATAAGCTGATAAGGAGTGGAGCCCATGGGACTCCCCGTAGCTCATCTGCTGCCCCCTGCCCCTTCTCCCAGCAGCTCAGCCCTGCCTGGGGGAGGGGAGCAGCGTGCAGGAGAGGGGAGAGGGTGGCAGAGACAAATCTCGTTCGGAGGTAAAAGCAGGCTCTACCTCCTAATAAGACTGAGACGAGAGTGTGTATTTTAAAGCAAATAAATGTTTCAGGGCCCGAGAAAGAAGACATTAATGGCTCCATTCGAATTCGCGGAATTTATTTTCCATCAGGGCCGGACTTTCTGAGAAGCCCGGTTCAGTCAAGGTCAGACATGAAAGAAGCGCTTGTGGGCTCAGTGGACCCAAAGTCAACCCCCCTCCCACCGAGACATTTGCCCGCCGCACATTTCTTACTTAGACCTCCAAACCTGCAGCCGCCCCTGGCTGGTACACAGGGACACGCTGGCTTTCTCTTGCTCCTTTGGGCTTTTTCCACGTTGGAAAAGATAATCTTTCAAACCTGTTTCTCGCAGTCAGCCTTGAGACAGCTGACCAACTATCCAGGCTGACCCATGTGCCTGCCGCCTCTCTGGCCGAGGGGGTGCCTGTCCGCCAGTAATCGGAAGCTTGGCTTGCCCTTTCAAAATGATTATTTTAAACAATGAATGGTGTTTACAGAAGTGAGGCTGGGACGAGAGATCCATCATGAATAGCTCCGACAATAATTACTTATTTTCTATATTTATCGAAAATGACTACATACAGTATTGCTGTTTTCTCTAAAGAGAAGAAGGCCGTAATTACCACAACTATTTATCCACTTTCCTATCTTGATGACTAGCAATTTCCATTTTTTTTTAATTACTAGGAAAAATGAAAACGTTACCCTCTAGATGAGATGGCTCTAGTGTCATTAAGAATGGATTTGCATATTAATATCAGTAACTTAGTGTGCAGGGAATAAACATAAAGTGTTTGGGCTTTGCACCATTGTCCAGCTGTGAGGCTTGTGATAGAAAAACAACCTAAGGTGGAAGCAGTTTGTTTCTGGATTCCTGAAATGAGTTAGTTTTCCTCGGAGTTATACTGGAACTACCTCTCTTAACAAAGGGGACATATTCCAATAGCACATGTTCATTTATGTTTAGTGAGATACTCGTTAATGTTTAGCAACCAGCTTTCCAGGCAGAAAAAGTCTCCGTATATAGCACTGGCCAATTTCTGTGGTGTAAACACTCCCATCATGGCAGACAGCAACACAGTGTCATGGAGTTCGCACTGGGGATGGATGCAGGCAATTCACCCCCAAAGCCATGTGAGCTAGCTCAGCACATCACTGGCCACAGTACACTATATGTTCAGCACATTGATTGAGGACCTGCTATGTGCTGGACACTGTCCTGGCTGCTGAAGTCATAGCAGTGAACCCAATAAAAAAATAGCCCCTGCCCTAATGGGGTGCAGACTGAGTAGGAGAGACAGACGGTAAGTGAACATGCTAACTAATAAACAAGAAACATATGACACCACATCAAGGAGTGGTGAGTGACAAAGCAGAGTGAGAGAAAGGGCTGTGACAGGTGGGGGAGCGCTTTTGGGTGCGGCGGGCAGGGACGGCCTGTCAGATGTGTCAGGAGCACACATTAATACAGCAAAGGAGTGAGTCCACGAGGATGCCTGGGGAAAGAACATCATAGAGACAGGCAAAGTCGATGAGGCGGGTGGTGGGGAGGTATGTGGGGGTGGTGTTTAGTCTGTTTCTCAAGGCCCAGAGGTCTGGGAAGTCCGGGCTCTCTTGTATGACACGGATGTGTTTCTGGCTATCTCAGGGGAATATTCTCACCCCAACTTCAGGCATGGGTTGAGGCTGCTGTGACCCACAACTCTCTGTGCCTGCTGTCCAAGCGCGAAGGCTTTCTGTGGGAAGTATGAGCCTGGCTTCTGTTCTTGTGTCTTCCAGACCTCCAGCTCCTTCGTTTTCCTGTACAGATTGGCTGCTGCTGGCTCCGTGGGGCAGGCATGTTCATGGCTGATTTCCCGTCCCCCAGAACAGTGCTCGCCCTACCACCAATGCTCAGTAAATGTTGAGCTAATTAATACAAGAAGATACAAGCCTCTGATGAGGTCATCAGGACTTCCAGTGAGGTCTTGCCCTAGCTGCCAACCTACACCCTCGACACTTCCTCTCCCTCTTCCTGCCTGTTTTGCGCTCCACCTGACACCTGCGGAATTGCTCGGGGACACGTGCTCACAAACATTTACTGAATGACTGAAAGCATGGCTACTGTTTTATCCTAAATGCCTTTAAGTTTTATTCTGGATTACTTTTCTTTTATTCCTCCATATTATGGACAGGGTGTTCTACTGGTGTTTTTAAGATTGTGTGTGCGGGGAAGTAAAACGAGCTATGAATTTCATTGCCACACAGGGAAGGAAGCGTTCAAGCCTTTGCCCGGGGGGCACCCGGGTCCGACAGGTGCCAGAACTTCTGGGTGAGGCAGAACGATTCTCGGTTACTTTCCATTTCCAACAGGCCCCGGGGTGGGGGGCACCCCGAGCATCTCGGAAGCTGCAGGAAGTTGGGCAGGCCGAGGGCTGGAGCTCTGGGGACCTTGAGAAACTCCACTGGCATGTCATTGATGAGACACGTGTCTGGGACAAAGGCAGGGAGTGCCAGGGGTGAGGCGTGGGGGAGTGGAGGGGGGCAGTTTCCTTGCATTGCCAGCACTCTTCGAACCTGGCCTGAGATTCAGAGAGCCGGGGTTCGAGGGGCTTTCTCACTTCATGCCCTAATTGATGTTGACGTTCAGAGGACAGAGAAGTGCGAGTCTGGGGGGCAAGCCGAGAAGTGCGGTGCCCTTCTTGTGGGAGCAAAGTCTGGCTGGGTTTGGGTGCGGATCAGTCTGCTCTGCTAGTAATGAGACTGGAAAATACATGGACATTCCAGGTATTTTAAACGCGAAGATAAGACAGATGCTTCTTTTCATCTGTTCGTTAGTGACTAGGCAGGTCTCCCTGATCGAGAGACTTTGTTGTTCTATTTTCTATTTCCACGCTGACTTCTAAGGCAAAGAAATTTAGGGCAGCACCTAATCTTCAGAAAGAGGAAAGTGGCATCTCAGTGTTGAGAAAACGATGCAAAGGGCTATCACGGCCGTCGTGTCAGTGGCTCTGTCCCGCAGACTCGGAGATGAAACACACATTTACCAGCTTAATGTTAAACATCTCAGGAAGGTACAAGAGAACAGTAACACTGGATGATCTCAGGATCTGTGAGTTCGCACTCCGGCCTCCGGCAACGGGTTTTCAAAACATTTCGACCTAAATATTTCTTTTGGTTAAGAAACAATGCGACTTGATGAGAGGTTCTTTAGGATTTAGGGCAGTTTCCGGTATAATTTAAAAATCTAATTATTATGTGTACAATTATACTGTTTTAAAGAAATACACTTGTGTATCTGTATAATTTTTTAGCACATATATATTATATGATGAATAGTCATTTGCAAGATTAATCTTTATCGTTTTCTGCATTTAAATGTTTTTCTAAAAGGTTTTTATATCTAAAACATCTAAAAGAGAAACTGTCCACTACATAAGTTATTTACAATTACTGTTACATAAATTCACTGAAATATATGCTCTTTGGAAGATACCATTCCAATCCAATCAGAAAGTCAAATTAAAAATTCGTAAAACATGTTGGCAGCGCTGACATATTCCAAGGTATCGAAGCATTTCATACTAATGCTGAATGAAAATGGAACCATGGCTGCAAATCTTACCTCCTCTTCTATGAAAGCAAAGGGACGCCACTGACAAGCATACCTGCCCTCCATAATCCTTGCGGGGAAAACACACGTGGGGTAAACTGTGATGAGACAAAAAGACAAGCTCTACCCTCTCACCATTTTATATAAGTCCAAGTTGAAACGACTAATCACGTTGTAGCTGTGGCTACCCGTTGTAGATAAGAGTAGCGTTTTCAGTTCACTGGTGTTGGAGCCGGAATGGCCACCTCCGTGTCAGAGGTGAGGGCCACAGGCTCAGGGAGGTGGACGGGTTTCCCTGAGACCAGCCTTCTGGGGCTCAAAGACAGGCTTTCTGACCCCAAGAGCGCTGTTTTCTTTGGTGGGGAGTTAACGAGAAAGGCGGGAACCATGCTGTACAAGTCAGGTCTCTCCAGAAAAACGGAACCAAGGGGGTGTGTACACACGTATACGAGGTCTCTCCAGACAGTGTTCTGCCACGTAACATGAAAAATAGAGACATTTATTGAGGAAGATACAAGAATCATCGTATATAAGACAATGGTGCCTCAGTCCCCTTCAAAGTAGGCACCTTGGGGCAGTTCTCCCGTCTCTTCCACTGTTTGAAACACTGCAAAATCCTTTGCTGGAATTGCCAGCAGCTGCCCTGTCGTATCTTCCTGAATCTCACTGATGGTCTGAAATCTCTTCCCTTTCAAAGGTGGTTTGAGTTTTAGGAAAAGCCAGAAGGCACAGGGCACCGAATCTGGGCTGTAGGGGAAACCTAGTCACTTGGGTGATTTGATGTTTCGCCAAAAAACTCTGCACGAGACGTGATGTGTGAGCAGGCGCATTGTTGCGATGAAGCTGCCGACCGCCAGTTGCCCACAGCTGCGGCTGTTTTCACTGCGTGGCATCTCTCCACCAGAGAACACTGAGATAGCATCCTTGTTGGCTGTTTGGCCTAGGGGAGGCGTACTCGTGATGGACAACACCTTCCCAGTCAAGAAGCGCGGCTAACATGGTCTTCATCTTGCTGCAATTTTGCTGCTCCTTCCTCGGGCGCAGAGAACCAGGTGACTTCCTTTGGGATGACTGGGCCTTCATTTCTGGATCACAGCTGTAGACCCACGATTCATCTCCGGTTATGATCTTCTTGAGGAATGTTCAAGCTTAACACAAAATTTAATGCAGATTTGTTGCTCTACTCGCTCAGCCATTTTAAATGCAACGGCCACACAGGACACATGCTCACTCAGCAGCGTCTACCACCCTCACTGACTAGTACAGTGAAGTTGTCATTGTTCACACATGCTCATTCCAGTCCACTCTCCTTGGCTGCCACGTTACATCAATATCATGCAAACCATTCTAGTTATATTAACAATGGGTGGACTTTTTCTGGTCAGACCTCATATCTAGAGAGATATTTTATTCTAAGGAATTGGCTTGTATGGTTGTGGAGGCTTGACAAGTTCAAAATCTGCAGGGTAGGCCAGCAAGCTGGAGTGCAGGGAAGAATCACAGTTTGAATCCAAAGGCTGTCTGCTGGCAGAATTCCCTCTCCCTTGGCAGAGATCAGTCTTTGTTCTAGTAGGGCCTTCGACTGATTGGATGAGGCTCACCCTCCTATGAAGTATCATCTGCTTTACTCAGAGTCCACTAATTTAATGTTAACTGCATCCAAAAAACACCTTCACAGAAAGATCCAGAATAATGTTTGACCAAATATCTGGGCACCGTGGGCCAGCCGAGTTGACACATTAAATTAACCATCACGTGTACCCTTATTTAAAAACACATTTCTTAATGATAGCAAAGGTAGTATGTCTTCAATACAGAAATTTGAAAATTGCAAAAAACATCAAAAAGAAAAAAACTTTCAACTCTACCAGGGCTCGCTGGAAGGGATAGTCCTTAGCAGCTTAATTCTAGGCATTTGGACACTTTACAAAAATAATTTCTTTTCATACCCCCCAATGGTATCATTTCACATGAATGTTTTGCAGCGCACTTTTTGTCATTTTGCAAGACGCCGTGAATTTTTCACCAGGTCACTAAATATTCTTGTCATACAGCCTGACTTTTAAGGATAGCCCAGCAGATCTGGCTCACCTTGTGGTGAGTGGTTTCCCCTTCTGCTCAACATCCTTTCTCCTCTTTTTCTGATAATAGCACCTTGACTTTCTTTTAGGGCCTTTCCCCGTTCCCACTCCCCGTCTGTTTGGCTCAGATGGCGCTAAGTCTCACCTCTTGACCCAATGGATGGGCCTACAGCCAAAGCTGTAACTATCAGGAAAGAGAGCTTTTTTTTTTTCTCTCTAGGTTGCTAGGCTGGTACACTCTAGGCCTCGGACTGCTGGAGGTCAAGTTCGTCAATATTTGGACTTGATCCTAAAGAAGAAGCCATTATAAGGAAAGCAAAGTAGAGAAATAGACAAAAATAGACTCTGGGTTACATTGTTTGAACACCTGAATCCAGCTGTAGCTGAAGTCACTCTGCTGTGCTTTTCAGCCGTGGGAGACAATCAGCCCATCATTTTCTGCCTAAGCCCGCAGAGTTCAATGCTGTCATTGTTCCCTAAGAGAGTTCAGAGTCCTGTCTGACGCAGCACCGTTCCATCTGATGTGACCGAACTGTTCATTTTGGGTTTTTTTGTTTCGTTTTTTTCTGACAACTCACCCACTGCAGGCAAGATGTTGCAAGAGGATTTGGAGATGACAAGGATAACTCCCGGATCTCAAGAAGCCTGTGATTCAGTCACTGGGGCCAAGTAAACTTGAGTCATCGATAAGCCTGTACATTCTAACATCCCTGTGGGGATTCCCAAAGGTGTGTGGGGTCAGGACAAGCTTCCCAGATGAATAAACACTCTACACTGACCTGGAAGGGTGAGGGCGCTGGGCAGCAGTGAGGGGAAGGATTTCTAGTTCCTTTGCAGGGTCTGAAAAGACCTCTGTGACTTGGTCCAGAACCACGAGGTTAATGAATACACATATGAATCGCCTGGGGATCTTGTTAAAATGCAAATTCTGATTCAGCAGATCTGGGGCGTGGCCAAGGTTTTGCATTTCTGCTGTATTCTCAGGTGAGGTGGGCACCGCTGGCCCATGAGCGTGGAGGGCCTGGACCTTGGCCACTTCCTCCAGCCTCATCACACACCAGGCCCCCACCAGACCGACCTCTCTGCCCAGCCCCCAGGTTCCTGTGTGTCCTCAGGGCGCCCTGTGGCCTGCGTCAAGGCCTGCAGTCCACTGGCCCCTGCGCCCGGACTGCTCTTTCCTGCCCTCCCGCACTCGGGGCCTCTCCCCAGGCTCCACAGAGGCCTCCTCCCGTCAGGCAGGATTCCCCAGCACTCGTGCCTCCCAAGCTTTGTTCCC
This sequence comes from Tonatia bakeri, assembly GCA_004024845.1. Taxonomy (NCBI): domain Eukaryota; kingdom Metazoa; phylum Chordata; class Mammalia; order Chiroptera; family Phyllostomidae; genus Tonatia; species Tonatia bakeri. The sequence continues at coordinate 109,096 of PVIA01004774.1, read as the reverse complement.
ATCACAGCGGAGGCTGAGAGGGCAACACTGGACCCGATGGGTGAGCAGACTCTAGAGTAGCTCCGTCTCTCACACATCTGTAGTCCGTTCCGGGAAGCTCAGCTGAGCAGCATTGACCTGTTCTACTAGAATCTGCAGTGACCACGTTGACTGATTGGCTGCCTAGCTGCCTTTTCCAGGAGAAGGGAGGGCCCTGATAGTCAGGGCTCCCGGTGGTCCAACTTGCTCATCGCTCTGTCCTCCGTGGTGTCGAGCACAGGGCGGTGCTCAGCAAGTGTGCCCCAGTGAACTGAGTGTGCGGATGGGAAGCAGACCGAGATAGGAAGCAGGAAAAGCATTTCTGGCCAAGGGGAGACTGTGAGCAGAAGTGGGGAATAAAATGGGTCTCGCGGTTTAGTTGGAGCCTGTGGAGAGTGTGTGTAGGAGGCAACGGGTGGTGAGGAAGGTTGGACCGTTCTGTGGAGTGTGGAGGGCTCCTGGTGAGGAATTGATACTTAAGCTGGCAGCTGATGGGACACGATGATCGGATATGATCACAGGTCAGTCCAGCTTGCAGAGTATCCACCTGGCTGATGGGGAGGGGAGAGGGTACAGGTGGCTGCCAGAGGCCCTGGAGGCAATTCATGGGCAAGTGGGTGTGTTGGTGGGAGGAGACAGGTGTGAAGCCAGGGGAGGGCGTGGAGGGGGAGGCTGGTGGGAAACACAAGACTTGGGGTGACTGGGTGAGGGTGAGGGGCCAGGGACATGGACCAGATGAGGGTCGAGCTCTGATCAGAAGCTGGGTAAAGGGAGGGGCAGGTTCTGAGGGGAAGCCCGAGGAAACATAGAGGAACTCCTCGGTTCCCTAAGTGTGGTCTGGGAAACGGATGGAGTCACATAGCCTTAAGTCTTCAGCTTAAGGAAGGGCTCAGCCTGGGAGACTAATGACAGCAGCAGGGGATGCATCACCAGCTTTCTCAGACCTAGACGGGGGTGCAAAGCATACCTGTGGAAGCTCTGTGACAGCCCACGCAGGTGAGTGGCTCACAGGCTGGGGGGCACTGTAGGTGCGGTGGGTGTCGGCCGGAACCCTTCCGAGATGAGAGTGTTTATTCTCCCTCTTGTCAGGTGGGTTGCTAGGTGATGGCTGACTGCTGAGCCCCGTCTCACCCAAGGACATGCCTCCTTCCCTGCAGTCAGCTCAATCCAGGGATGGTGGGTGTGAGGGTATGAGTTAGGACAAGTCTGAAGTCCCAGCCTGGCTGAGGAGTTCCCCAGGGGATGGGCTAGGACCTTTGTTGTGACCGTTCCCTCCTGCCAGTCCTGCTTCCTTCTCCCACCCTACAGAACAGGCCTTGTTCCCGAGTGTTCTCCCCAATGCACACTGCCTGCATGCAGATCTCCAGCTCTGAGTCTGTTCCCCAGAACCCAACTCGCTACAGATGGTAAGATCTTGGCAGAATGATTGTAAAGCCCCTAGAATATCAGGTGGTGCTTTGGGGCCAGAATCTTAGACATGGTACTGCAAACTCCAAGTAGAGAAGCCGAGAAGGAAACTAATGTCCTGAAGGCCTGGCCTCTGGGTCAAAGGCTTCTCAGCCATGTCAGCAATATAGGAATTATTGTGACACAGTATTGTAGTTAATGAAAGATCAGGGGACCCTCATAATTTAAAGAAGCAATGAACATTAATGATATAATATTTCAAGATGTATATAGCAGCTGTCATGTGATAGGAAAATATCTGACTTTGCTGATGGCAAAGTTACAGGGTTTACAAATACTGAGGTTAATGAAAATAAAGATGTAAATCATGCCCGACCCCCAAATTCTATTCATGGGTTCCCTGGGGGGTCTGTGAGCCTCCAGTATGGAAAAAAAAAACCACCCTAGTGTTACAATGTCAGCTGCTACTTGAAGACAGTTAGCTCTAGGTGGTTTGATGTAAGTGTGGGTTAGTGACCTCTGAGCCGGTTAGGACGCCACACTCCAGGGCTGCTCAGATAGCAGTAGATCAGAAGTGTGCACCTGGAGAACTTTCGTTTTCCTTCTCACCGGTCAACAGCAGGTGTCTCACTAATTAGCACAGAGAATAGCCAGAGTGGGGCTTTAGTGGTGAACATGTGGCCAACAGCCTAACAGATGTTAGAAATGTGCTCCCCTTGTCAGATTGCTGGTGTGCGAGATGGCTGGATCAGCCGAAATGTTGTGAGATCGCCCCCTCCCTCGCCCCTGCCATGCTTGGATGAACGGAGCATAAGTAAGAATCCAGCAAGACTGTCCTGCATCCTCAGGGCTGCCTGCTTGCAGCCATGGGATTGGAGGTGGCTCGTGGCCTCGTGGTAAACACAGGCCTAACAGAATCCTGCCTCAGGTTGTCTAATCCTCCAGAAAATGTTACCTGTCACGTGTGAGCAAACTGGCTAAAAAATCAGGAAGCTGGAGCATCTCCAAGTTTATAATTATGTGGTGTAAACCATTTGTTAACTGCATGCTTGTTAATAAATAAAAATATGGGAGGTGTGGTGAATTTGGTCTGAGGGGCACTCTCAATAGGACCAGTAGCAAGGTTACAGAAATGTAGCCCACCTTGAATGTTCTGGAAAATTCTTACCTCTATCAAAAAGAGCCCAAGAGGTTGCGCCTGACCGTATTGGCTCAGGTCAGTTTGCACCAAGGACAATTATTTGTCGACCTAAAATCATTTGTACCACCAGTACCTTACAGACGGGACAGTCCCAGCCTTACCAAAATCCAGCAGGGCGCCCCGAAACACCCTCCAGAGAGGAATGAATGTGAGGAGCTAACGTGGGAATGCTTCCGACACTCTCCTCACTGTGCTGGGCTTCGCTCGGGAGAAAGACAAATATCTTTGAGTCTCTTACTTGGAGAAAATACAGGCTATTATTCAGGAATGGATCATAGTGCAAACTAATCCTTTCTTTTTTACCAGTGATCCCTTTACATAAAGTCAAGTAGCCGTCGTTCGACTGGGGTGAAAGAAAATCGTATTTTGATAATATGCTGATATATCCGCTAAGTGATGGGAGAGGGGGACGAGGAGAGATGAGCAGGGACCCAGGCCACATCACCCCCCAAACCACTCCACCCGCCCAAAAACGTACACTGAAGACTGACAACTCATCCATCCACATGTCAACTCACTCTTCATTCCACGTATAAATTTGAACACCTACTATGTGCTGTTGACTGTGCTAGGTGTTGGAGCCTAGTAAGAACTAGAATTAAGGTCTCAGGGATCTTAGACTTGTGGAGGAGCCAGACATCAAACACATAATCACACAAATTAGGATGTAATTCTAACTGTAATAAATGTTAAGGAAGAAAATAGAGGATACCGTGAGAATATGGAGTGAGGGGAGGGGTGGCATTTAACCTATCCTAGGAGATCAGAGAAGGCCTCTACGAGGAGGTGACATTTAACCTGAGGCCTGAAGATTGAATCAAACATCAGGAATGGCACCTAGCATGTGAAGGTTTTTTTGTGTGTGCATGTGCATGTAGAGCATTCTATGTAGAGCTCATGTAACAGCCTTAACACTCGAAGTAGCCCGGCCAAGTTCAAGCAGCAGAAAGCAGGCAATGTGACCGGGTGGAGCATAGAGGCAGAGCGGTGGGGGAACAGGCCGGGGCTGTGATGGGAATACAGGAATTAGACACAACTGTCCCTGAGGCTTGCCATCAAGTGGCAGACATCAGCCTGTGACCAGGTGAGTTGTAGCAAAATAGAAATAGCTACCAGGAGGCTGTAAGACTTCAGAGAGCAGAGTGGCTCATACTGCCTGGAGGAGTCAGGGAAGGCTGCCAAGAGGAGGTGATATTTAATCTGTGTCTCAATGTCTGCATAGGTGTTTGTTAAGCCAAAAGAAAGGCAGAGGGAAGAGCCTATGCAAAGGCCAGGTAAGTAGAGTGGCTGGAGCATAGAATGTGCTACAGGAAACACCAAGAAATGATTCAAGAACTACGACACAAGCTGAGAGCCAAGGATATTTATTTTAATATTAGTCCACAGACAAATTTTGTCTGCATTATAAACACACTCAGCTTCAACTTTGTAATTTTAAACACTGTACACAAATATTGCCATCATCTTTTTGTTTTCTGGACCCACAAGTGGATTCAATTCTTGTTCTTGGTCAGCTGGAATCTTTTCAATGACCCAAAAGTGAAGGCTTCTGCCAATGTCTTTAAAATAGTTACATTCGTGGAAAGGTATTTTACCCTACCCAGCCCTCAGGTCTGCAGTATTTAGATGACTCAGATTCTGAGCTTGAGATGGGGGCATGTCCCTGATTAACCTTTGAAGAATGTATACTTTTCTATTTAGAGACTTACTGAAGCAGAGATGACTCTTGTATCCTTAAAATCCTCCCATCACATACATATACAGTATTGCCTGGATCTCTCTGGGGGCTTATTATGTCTCGAATATTCACTAATCCCGCCCGTGTTTCTGTCCATCAGCAACATACCGGGTCCACAATTGCTCATCAGTAGATTCATGCATTTGTTTGGGTCAAGTGTTAATGTTTTAATTATACCAGCTATTAGCTGTTCAACAGTATGCTGGTTAATTGGGAGGGAAGCCCTGATATGTAGCATTTGCCAGTTTCCACGGTGTTAATTAATATTCCCACCATACTAATTTCAAACTACTGATGCTGAACAACTGGCTCACAAAATTCTTGAATATTTAACACGGAGCATCTCATTGAAGCTGTGTGAACTCTGTCAGTTTATTGAATATCTTTGGGGTTGTCTCCCTGTCTGCAGAATGGAGATATTAACAGAGCCTACTTTCCAGGGTGGGTGCGAAGGGTGAGTAAGTTGGTGCCGTGAAAGCACTAGCCAGGCAGCCTGTTTGCACACACCAAGTAATGGTTGAGACCATTGTTGTGGTTTACACATACCTGACTATTATTTAATGAATTAAGCCGCAAACAAAAGACCTCCCTCGACCTCCCACTAAGCTCGTAGTTTCCCACAGATGGCTAGATACATGGGTCACGTATAGTCATTTTGCTGCCCACGAGTCTTTTTTGAATAAGATTTTGTTTACTTTCATTCAGCAAAAGATATTTCTACAATTGCTTCAAGAGTGTCCTGCTAATAGATTGTTGGATTTTCAGGACGTTGTCATCTAAAAAGAAATCTTTTTGCTTTTCATGATTCAAAAAAAAAAAAAAAACCCTTCTTGAAGCTTGAAAAATGTGCCTTATGATTTTCACTTTAATACCCAGAAAGAACTGAATTATATCCTGTTCCTTTGTGTATTTCAGAGGGAATGGAAATTGACTTGCCTGCTTAATGCAGCTAATAATATAGTACACTTAACTGTCAAAACAGCTTTATCGATTAGCAGCACTACCTATGAATGCCCTACCTGCCTTTGGAAGTTTTATTAATGGCCAACTGCTGAAATTCTGGCAGGAGGAGCATCGGAGTTAATGGTTTTGGTGAGAGCTTCTAAAAAGTCTAGGGGTGTTATAATCTTTCATTTTTATAATAAAGTGTCAAGATGTGTCTGGCTGCATGGTGAAGAATACCGAACAGTGGCTGGAGCAATGAAGACATTTAATTATCTCCCTCAACAAGACGTTTAGCGGTGGGCAGTTCCAGTCTGGTGCAGTGGCTCACTGATGCCTTTCTACCTCTCCCCTCTGTCGTCCTCACCGCGTTCCTTTTGGTCTTCGGCTTATTGCTTCGTGGTTGCAAGGTGGCTGCTGGAGCTCCCACTGTCTTCTCCTTACACAGCCACGTTCAAGGCAAGCAGGGAGGAAGGGATGCTGATAGGCAACCTGACCTCTCCTTGTATCCCATTGGCCAGCGCGGCGCACGTGGGCCCCGTCGGCAGCAAGGTTTAGGCCAATCATGATACGCCCCCTGGAGCTTGGGGAGAGGTCCTCAGTGTCTGAACTCCGGGGCTCTGCATCTTATACCAGAGCAAAACTGAAGTTCAAGGTTCTGTGAGCAAGGAATAGGGTGGGGAGGGGTAGGGCACTATCCGTCACATGATGGATAAATGTCACCTGTATGACTCTCAGATGTTAAACTGAGTTCGTGAGGCAGGGCAGATAGGTAGTGGGCGCCTGATTCTGCCGGCCTGATGTTCACGCTCTCTCTTGGGGTAACCGCACCTCCGTTTTCCTTCGGAGAATCGCCTCCCCCGACTCCCAGAACACGGCGCAGTGGATGGAGACACCCAGGGAGCAGCTGGGTGACCCCGGCCGACCAGCTCCTTCCATGTCCTGTTCGTTCACAGCGATGGTTTCAGGGACGGGCCCGTGACTCAACCTGGTGCAATGAGCCTCAGTCCTGGGAGGTCTTCGGTAACTGTTTGAGAAAATTAGATTTATTTCAGGGGGTGCCGGCAGGACGTGGGTGTTGGCGGTCTCAGGAGGAGGGTCTGCGTGCCCGAGAGGAGAGCAGGTCAAGACACGAAGACAGACAGGGAGCTGGCAACGTTGTCAGAGCGCCTGGCGGCAGCCGGGGCTCATCTCCCAGACCTCACATGCGCGAGCCATCCTAGTTCTTCTCTGGTGTATGTCCGTCTGTGGGGTTTGTCTGTCATCACAGAAAGGGCCTATGTTACCCTCCGTGTGACAACGCTACCTTTCCTGGCCTCCTGACAATTCCTCTTTCCCTCTGCCCCCACGGACCTCAGATAGGCTCCGTCATCCTCGCCTCCCCCTGCCTTGCGTCGTCTTCCTCCTTACGCACGCACCTGTCTCTCCCACCAGACCGTGAAGCTTCTGGTGGCAGGGCTCATGGTAGCCACGGGCGTGGATGCCGGGACCCTGACTCTGCCGTTTCCCAGTGTGACCTCTGGTCAGGTTGTTCGACCTCTGCAACCCTCGGCTTTCTCATCTGTAAAATGGAGATAACAACAGCTCTGTGTGTGTGAGTTTCCTATGGCTGCTGCAACAAGTTGCCACAGATGCAGTGGCTTAAAGCAATAGCACCTTTTTTTTTTTTTAGCCTTAGCCTCTGTAGGTTAGAAGTCTGACACACAGGTCTCACTGGGCAGAATCAAGTTGCCGGCAGGGCCATGTTCCTCCTGGAGGCTCCAAGGGAGAATGAGAACCTTGCTCTTCCCAGCTTCCAGAGGCGGCCCCATTCCCCGGTTTGTGGCTCCCTTCTTCCACCATCAGAGCCAGCAACGGCAGGGAGAGCCCCTCTGACATTGACTCACTCAGACCTTGTTTCCATCGCCACAGCTCCTCTTACGACACTGACGTTGGGCCCCGCTGGATGAGGTCCCTGTTTCAGCATCAGCCAATTAACAACCTTCATTCCATCCGCGGCTTTCATTCTCCCGCTGCATAACGTAATATAGTCACAAGTAATGTAACATATTCATGGGTTCTGTAAATTAGGATGGGGGCATCTTTGGGGGCCCATTATTGCATACCAGGTCATCGGCTTTTCTCCAAGGCTTAAAGGAGATCATACATGCACAGTGCTCCATAGCAAGAGCCCAGTAAGTGGCGGCTATTCCTAATATTTCTGTTTCCCCAGCTCCTGGCGCATAGTTGGTACTTATGATAGCTGATCGCCCCATCAAGAAGTGGAATCTTTGTCTCCTGTCTTGAATCTGGGCCATGAGATTGCACAACCAAAAGAATACGCTGGAAGTGACACTGCCCCAGACAGGGAGCCTCGGCCTCAAGAAACGGGCAGCTTCTGCTTCCTATGTCTCGGGACGCTGCCTGTCGGAGCCCAGCCACCATGCTGTGCGGAAGCCCAGCTGCCTTTGGCGAGGAACCAACAGCCAGCACCAGTCTGACAGCTTGGAGTGGGCCGCCCGAAAGTGGCCCTCAGCCCAGGGGAGCTGTCTCAGCTGACAGTGAGCGGAGCAGTGACAAGCTGCCCGGGGAGCCCTGCTCACGTGGCAGATGCGTGAACAAATGAAATGATGACTGTTGGGTAGGCCGTTAAGTTGGGGTGACTCGTCGTGTAGCAACAGGCAATAAAGTAGGGCTCAATGACTTATTCTGGGAATGACTAAGTCGATAAATCACGAGGTTTTAGGAGAGGAAAGAACTGTCGTTCAAAGGATCCTTGTGCCTTTTACCCATAGGCTGTTTGAAAGCTATGAAGCTTCTTCACACAGGCCACAAGGGATGACATCTTTGCCAAGGACTATGGCCCGGCTGCACCTGCACCTTGAAGCAACCCACGGAACAGCAAAAAAAAAATCAAGAATGGCCACTTCACTTTGAATGGCTGAACTGGCCTTTGTGAGATGAAGCTACCTGGAAAAGGCAGATTCCAGAGATCACATGGCTGCTGCTGAAGCATCTATCCCCACCCCCACCCCCACCCCCAGGCTAAATCCTGAGGGGGTGGGGGACGCTGGCGTTGGGTTTCCTCCTTCTGAATCACACAGGGTGACATTCTCATTCGGTGCAGCCCAAAGGTTGGATTACATCCCTAACAGGTGTGCGGAGGGGCGAGCACAGAGGCCCTTTCAGAGGGAAACGGCATTAAGAATGCGCCATCAAGATCCTGATTTATCACGTTCGCATTTACCTGTCAGTCTCCTTGGATACGCCTCTCGATTGCAGGGTGCGGGTTTCGGTTAGGCATTCAGCTCACATGCCCGGCCTGGTCGCCGCATAATGAAATGGAAAGGAGCCACCCAAGGAAGCTGGGCAAAGATGATTGCTCTCGGATGGATGGCTGGGGAGGGACCCGAAGGACCTCAAGGTCTTAAAGGGGCCTCGAAGCAAAGCGCTGCTCTTGGCCGCTTCTTTCCACCAAAGCACCAGGCGTTCGCTGCCTGCAGAAGCAGGGGTTCGTCGAAACGCCCTTCTGACCTTTATTATTGATGAGGTGATGTGGGACGCATGGTGCAGATCCAGCCAAGTGGCTTACTGATCCATCCGTGCCCCTTGCTCACTCCGCAATAGGCTGATTGCCCTGCCTGAGACTGGGCGAATGCAGGCTAGACCACTATACTGGGTTCCATAGTGTCCCCCTTCCACTGCCCCAAGCTTCATGTCTGCTGGGACTTCAGAATGTGACCTTACTTAGAAACAGGGTCTTTATAGAGGTAACTGGTTAAGATGAGGTCATATTGGACTAGGGTGACCCCACATGCAATGACTGGTCCTTATAAAAAGAAGAGAGGACACATGGGGACACACACAGGGAAGGCTCTGTGAAAAGGAGGGTGGACACTGGAGCAAGGCAGCGACACTCGAAGGGATGCCGAGGACCTCCGGAGCCACCAGAAGTGAATAGGAGGCAAAGAGGATTCTCCCCTGAACCGTCAGAGGGAGCAGGGCCCTGCCCACGCCTGGGTCTCAGACTGCGGGCCTCCCCCCCCTGCGCAGGAAGGAACCTCTGTGGTTGTAAACCCCAGTTTGTGATAACTCAGCACAGCGGCCCTGGGAAACTCACAACTGCCTGGGACAGCGACGTTCCAGGTAGGCTACCAAGGGAAAGACGCCCCGGTCCCGTCCCCACTCACCAGGATGACGAGTCTCCTTTGGGGTCCAATGGGGGACCAGGAGTGTGACCCCAATGCAGCTCACTCACGTGGAGACCTGAAGCAAACTGAGAAGTGTCTTCTCCCAATACCACCGCAACTAAGAACCACACCGTCGGAGAAAAGCCTTAATTAAAGCTTTCTTTCTGGCTGAACTGGAGCCCTTATGCAACGAACTCTTCTTTTCTTCCCCTTCTCTCTCTACTTGTCGCAAAAATAAGCAAGCTTATCTCAAGTACTTACTTAAAACACAACCATGTCCAAAGGGGATCATAAGCATGTACAGATGTCTTTATCTGCTGAGTAGCGTGCACCCGGTGGGTCCGGAGAACAGTGACCGCAGCTGTTGAAAATGGCACGTCAGGTACTTGCACTGCAAACCCCATTCAGACAGGTTCCTGGGCTATGGCAGTAAAGGCCACTAATAAACTTATATTTTGAACCAAAGTCTGGGCATGGCTTAGTAAATAAGAACATTCAGTCAGGCGGAGCACTTATTTGCCAGAAAAACTGTGCTTCAGCAAATTCACTTCTGACCGATATAGTTTGAGGGCAGAGCCAACCCCAGATGACACAGAACCAAGAAATGGATCCCGGTGACTCCGCCTGAGGCCTGGCTGGAGTTGTATCCAAAGCCATCATCTCTACTGACCAGCTTTTAAAAAAACTGGCCATCGGTGGAGAAGGCTGTGCTCACCGTAAGCCTCAGATCATAGCACTGCACGCAAAATGTCCTGCTTGTTTCTTTAGTTCCCGTGACTCCTGCTGCCACGGCCTTTCCCACCTCTTCCCACAGGCGGCCATCCTCATGTGTTTAACGTAGAACTTTGTGTTTGTATGCTTTGTTGTAGTTTTTAAAAAATATTTTATTTATTTTTTAGAGAGAGGGGAAGGGAAGGAGAAAGAGAGGGAGAGAAACATCAATGTGTGGTTGCTCCCCATGTGCCCCCAGCTGGGGACCTGGCCCTCAACCCAGGTATGTGCCCTGACTGGGAATCGAACCGGCAACCCGTCGGTTTGCAGGCCCGCACTCAATCCACTGAGCTATACCTGCCAGGGCTTGTTGTAGTTTTAACTACACAAACGGTGTTGTCATGTGTCGTTTTTTTCTTTTCCTTTTTTTTCACTGAGTTCCGTGTCTTTAAGGTGCACTCAGAACGCTGTGGGTACTATATTCTTCAATGGTTCTTATTACCGCACACTTCTCTCTGGTACACCTTTACTACAGTTTACGCATCTGTTCCCCTGCCACAAAACACACTGCAATGAGTGTGCCATACATGTGCCCCGATGGGTCTGTGTAAGGATTTCCTGGGGCTATAACACTAGCAGTGGGGGCGCTGGGCCCTGGGAGGGGCATTAATTTGGCTACGTGACACCTGATTTCTCGGGGTGATGGACGTCTCCATCTCTCTCGCCCCAGTAAGCAGCGTCTGACGGCCCCGACACCTTTATTTCCTCTCCCACCTGCAGCGCTTAGCCTGTTCCAGTGTTCCAGCTTTTGCCAATCAAATAAAAAGAAGGTAATGTCTCATGCTTTTAGAACTGGCATTTCTCTGATCACTAATGACTTTGAGCATCTCTTTCTATACCTGTAAGTAATTTGGGGTACCACATCTATAAACTGCCTCTTCATACTCCTTACCTATTTCTTCTTGTGCATTCATTTGTAAGGGTTCCTTGTATATTATAAATATTAGTCCCTTGTTGTTTCCAGAAATTGAAACTATTTCCCCTTTCATTTCATCTGTCCATTGACTTTGTCCATAGTGTCCTTTGTGGATCAGAAATCCTTAATTTTAATATCATCGTGGTAGGCAGAGCTCTCAAGACCTCTGTCCCCTAATTATCTAATCGAGGTATCGAAGGGAAGGGACCCTCCAGATGTGATTAACATTAAGGGCTGCGTTGGTCCATTCTGGTCGATATCAAAATGCCAGAGATTAGGTGGCTTACACATTCTGTTTATAAGAAAACAAAAATTTAATACAGTACTGGAGGCTGGGAAGTCAAAGATGAAGGTGTCTGGTGAGACCCACTTTCTGGTTTATCCACGGCCCCTCCTAGCTGTGACCTCACAAGACAGAAATGCGACAGCACTCTTTGTGAGGGTGCTAATCCCACCTACCAGGGGTCTGCTTGGAGGATCTAATCACCTCCGAATGCCATCACCAGGGGCGTAGATAATTTTCAACATGAATTTTGGGGGGACACAGATATTCAGACCATACCATGGACCTCAATTAGGGAGATTATCCTAGGTCATCTGTTTGGACCCAGTCTAACCCCCTGAGTCCGCAGGAGCAGAGGTACCTCCCTGGCTGACATCCGGTGCAGGAGGAGAAATGAAGGAGATCGGGGGTCAGAGGGATGCGGATCGTGAGGACTTGACCGTCTGTTGCTGGCTTGGAAGACAGAGAAAGGAGTCCAAGATCCAAGGAGGGGGCGTGGCCTCTGGAAGCGGAGGAGGACCACTGGGCTGATGGCCAGCAAGGAGATGGGGCGCTCCGTCCCACAACTGCAGGGAACTGAACCCTGTCCACAGCCTGAGTGAGTCTGGAAGAGGACTCTCCCCCAGAACCTCAGGTCAGAGTCCAGGCCAACCTGGTGGGAGCCCAGGCCGAGCAGCCAGCTGAGCCCCCTGGACTTTGCACCGCAGGACTGGGAGGTAACACACGAGTGCTGGTGGCAGTCAACTCATTTGTGGTCATTTGTTATGGCAGCAACAGGAAACTAACACAGTAATCAAATCTATCAATCTTTTGTCTTTTGGCTTGAGACTTTGAGGGGTTTTTTTCAAGAAGTTCCTTCCCACTTCTATGCAGGTAGCATTCTCAGTGGGTAAGGTGGGGGTGGGAGGTGACCACCCCCAAGAGAGTGATAATTTGGGGGGGTTGGGGGCAAGAGTGAAAAAAGTAACTCATTTTGTAATTAAAGCACAGATAGACGTACAATATATAACCAGAAAATTAGTATGACTGTGATATTAAAATTTCTCTGGTATGAGTATGGGGGGTTACAATTAGGAAAAAAATGTCCAAAAAAAAAGCTCCTTAGGAGGCAGCAACAGAAAAAGGTTGAGAAACACCAGCTCGTGTTGCAACGATAATCTTTGTTTCCAAAAATCATAGTTCTATGTTTAACACTGAGGTCTTTATGTAAAATTTTACTGGGTTCATCTAAAAATACCCATGTGAAATTGTTCCTGGAATTGCGTTGAATTTACAGGTTACTTTCGAGAGAATCAATAACTTACTTTCGAGAGATGTAATTTACAGGTTACAGGTTACTTTCGAGAGATGTAATATTAAATCATACCATCGCTTCACTCATTCGGATCATCTTCTGTACCTTTTGTGAGAGTTTTAAAGCTTTCTCCGCAGAGGCCTTTGTGTATTATTTGTTATTTCCAAGATACTTTAAAATATCTGTGAAATTGTGAATGGCATCTTATCGTTGACGCCGTATTTTTTCAAATCTAAAATGCCATCAGTGTAAGATGCCTCCCGATTTCAGGCACATTAAAATGGGAAAAATATGTGTCTGAAAGTTATTTTTTATCTACTGATTTATTGCTGGCACAGAGAAATGCTATTGATTTTTACAGGCTAATCTTGTATCTGGCAATATCGCTGATAAATTTTAATAATTTGTTTGTTGCCCCTATCAGTTTTTCTAGGTAAGTGATGGGAATTCTATCTCTTCCCTTCCAATTTTCACACTGTTTTCTTCTTTCTTTATAGCTTTGGCTGTGACTGGCAGTACTATATGCAATCATTAGTGGTGCTAGTTGATTGTGAACTTTCAGTTAATGGGTCAATGAGTTATTTCTCTTAAGGCAGTATGCTTGGGTTTTCTGAAATTTACAATCTAAGAACCGTCACTGATATACAGTCATTGCATCAAGGTTACTAGGTGCAGAACTCGCACCAGTTCTTGAAGGAATCCAGACTCTTCAGTCGTCTCTCTCCTCCACACCACCTGGCAGGAATAGGGTGGCTTAACACTACCTCGGTTTGTGGATGGAGGCAAATTCTCTTAGAAAGGGGTGTGGGCAGGAAGAGACTAATTGGTGGGTTGAGTCGAGTGATAATAATAATTAAGATAATTACAAAGATGATGATGATGATCCTTTCATCTTTATGATTTTAAGTTTTCAAAGTAATCCTTTATCACATTTGACTCTTGCAACTGTCCTGTGAAGTGGGCAGGGAAAGCGTCATTACCTCCGTTTTCTACGTGAGCGAGGGAGATCATTATTTTCCACTGTGGTCCGTGGATGGCTTCTTGGCAATGGGGTAGGAGGGCCCCTGAATCCAGTACAGCGGGGAAGGAGGGCGATGCTTATTCAAGACAATGTTGACAGCAACGTCCCAGTGCACCGAAAAGACCTAGGATGACAGGCCAGGGCCATTGGGTAAGGAAAGAGCCAGTTATTTAAACGGCTGTGGAATCTCAAACACACAGCGTGAAGCTGTGGAGGAGAAGTCACGTCAGCCACAGGAGGCAAACATTTAGCAACAGAATTCACTGCTCAGGACCTGGAAGACCTCACAGCTGGTGAGATCCTGGCGACACCAGCAAAGTCTCCGTGGGTGAAAGGCCAGGACGAGGTGCAGTGTGAGGGATCGGAGTGCTTCCACTCTCCGATGCACTGAGTCCCCGTACCGGCGCCGTGTCACCTGCCGCTGAAGAGGGCTACCTAGTGGACTAAGAACAGGAGCTCCTCCACCCGCGTTGACGTGCCAGCGGATTTTACTGGCACATGTCGTGGGCAGCATTTGTGAGGTGTGCAAATGATGAAATTCGAGAATCTTCCTCTGTTGGAAAGAGTTGTCCAAAACAAGTAAAGGTCCATATGTACTTTTTTATTTTACTTTGTTTGCATTGCTCTATTGTATTTTTCATTACAGCTTCATTGAGATATAATTGGTATGCAATAAATGGCATGATTTGATGAGTTTTGACATATTTGCACACCTGTGAAACTGCCACCGCAGTCAGGATGCTGAACATGCCCGACGCCCCCAGAGCTTCCGTCCGCACGTGCCGTGTCATCCACTTCCCTCTGTTCTGCAGTTCCAGGCCCGGGGAGCACATTGATTTTCAGTCATTACAGGTTAGTTTGCATTTCCCAGAATTTAATGTAGTGCAGTTATGCAGTACGTATTCTTTTGTGTCTGGCTTCTTTCACTACACATAATTATAACAGAATCATCCCGTTATTTGTATCTGTAGTTTGTCCTGTTTTATTGCTGGCCTGTATTCATTGCGTCGTACAGGTATGCCCCAGTCCACCGGCTCAGCTGTTGCCAGACACTGGACTTGCTTCTAGCTCCTGGCTGCCCAGGCTGCTGCGAAGATTCATGTACAAGTCATTGTGGGAGCACAGGCTTTCATTTCTTTGAGGTAAACGCTTAGATGTGGAAGGGCTGGGTCCTAGTGTAGGTACGTGATTAATTTTATAAGAAACTGCTTTTTTTGTAAAGCGAGTGTGTCTGAATACACGCACCATCTGCAGACTTTGAGAATTCATTCCAGTTACTTTGCCTCTTTACCAACACTTGGTATGATCGGTCTCTTTAATTTTAGCCATTCTGGGGGTTTGTAATGTTCTCTTGTTGCTGTGGTTTCTATTTGTATTTCCTTAATGACCAATGAGGTCGAGCATCTTTTCATATGCTAATTTTCCATCTGCATCACTTCTCTGGTAAAGCATTTGTTCAAACCCTTTGTCCATTTTGTGTTAGATTATCTTTTTATTGAGTGGTAAACACTCTTTATATTCTAGACACAAGCCCTTTGTCAGTTATATGTTTTGCAAATATTTTTCTGTCCAGCTGGGCTTGCATTTCAATTTCCATAGCTGTCTTTTGAAGAGCAAAAGTTTTAAAATTGTCATGAAGTCCAATTTGCTGATTTTTTTTCTTTTACAGTTAATATTTTTTGCTTTCTGCTTAAGAAATCTTTACTAGACCCAAGGTCACTAAAATGTTTCCTAATGTTTCTGGGTAGAAATTTTGTGTAAAATATTTAATGAGTTGTTTGCATATCTGGAAACAAATGGCCTCTCTGAAAGGGCTCCTAGGCATTGGTGGGAATGCCGCCCCAGGCACGGCAGACTCCAGGAAAGGACTTGCCTCTCTCCTAAAACAGAAAATCTGGGTGTTGTCACAAGATAGTGCTTTTCTTTTCTTTATTGAGATCGGATGACAGCAAAAACCCTTGGTGAGGAACTGAAGAAATTCCAGTCGATGCCACAAAAATGTTACCTTTATTAAATAAAGTTCATTCAAGATCGTTTACATTGTATGACAACCTGGGGTGAGGAAGAATTATTTTTTTCTTGGAACACTCATTCTTGACAGGCAGCAGCCATGTGAAGAAGCCCCAGCAGCCACGTGGAGAGGCGAGGGGGAGAGAGTGCTCCAGCTTTCCAGTCCTCCTGCTGCTGGACATGTGAGTGACAACAGCCTGCATGTCCCAGGCCCAGCCACCACCCCTCAGAAGCCCCATGAGAGACCTCGGATGAGACCAGAGGAAGTGACCCATCTGTCAATCCACAGAACTGTCAGAGTTTATAAAATGGTTGTTGTGTTAGCAGTGAAATTTTGGGATGGTTTAATACCCAGCTAAAGGTAAATGAGCACTGTAGTATAAAAGTCCCCTCCGCAGCTCCCAGCTTTGAGAAAATCACCGTCTTGCTGGTGTGACGCCTTGTCCTTGCAGCCTTGTAACAGCGCCCTCACTGCTGAAGAAGAGGAGGAGCCCGCCCTCCGCCTCCCGCTCCAGCCTCCGCCGGGTCTGGCCAGACGCCCCTCCGCGGCGCCCGCAGCAGGGCCCCGTGCGTCAGAGGTGCGGACTCACATTCCCTTCTGCACTCCTGCGTTGGAACCCCTTTGGCTCATCCCCCATCACCCCTGGCTGCTTTTCGTCTAGAAAGTTCCCTGACTCTCAGGTTTATTGCGAGTGAGACTTGCGGAAATGCAGGTTCCGAGGCCACGACAATGTAGATTCTGCTTCAGTGGATCTGGGGTTTGACTCACCAGGAGGGACAGGGTTACGTAGCACATGGTTATGACGTCGGACGTGGGGGGGACCACGATCTGAGGAACTCTGCCCTGAGCTCACAAGATTCTCCCAGTGGACAAGGGGCATTTCTGTGTCGAGTTGTTCTTGATGAGTGAGTGTGATGAGCATGTGTGTGTGAGTGTGTGGTGAGTGTGAGCGCGTCTACAAGGGTGTGACTGTCGGCCTGTGGGCACACACGAGTGAACATCTGTGGACGTGTGTGAACATACGTGTGGACACGTGACTGAGTGTGTGACAGTGAGCATGTAAGTGTGAACGTGTGTGTGAACACACACGACTGCAAGCATGTGCTGGTGGGGTCTTGGGTCTGGGGTAGGACAGGGTCGGGTGGCAGTGGGAGGCAGGCGCCAGCCAGGGGAGAGTATGGGTGCTCCAGGGGGAGGAGCGGGGCTTTGGTGTGGGACACAGTGAACCGGATGGTGGCGGTTGCTGGCGCTGGCGGCAGGCTGGCGACCAGCAGCGCCCGGCAGCTGCTATGCTTTTCTTACAAACACGTGCGCCTGTGCCCTGGCGGAGCCCAGCAGCCACATGTTTGTTACAAACAGGTGCTCCGTGAGGGTAACGAACGAGGGCGAAGAAAACCATCTGGGCCTGGGGCGGGGTCTGGGCTGCGCTGGAGCTCGGCCGTGGGTGGGGGCTCCCGCCGCCTTCAGTACCGCCCCTGCCCCCCTTGAAGTGAACTCCTGGCACTTGAGCTGGGATTTAGCCGTGCTGTGGTTTTCAAAAGTTCTCCACTGCCGTTTGGCAAGTCAAAGCCACAATAGTTGTAAAAATAACACTTGCTAGCCTTTGTTGAGCAGAGTTCCCCGGGCCAGACACCGCGCTAAATTCTCTCGGGACATTGGCTGATTTAATCTCAATTTGGAGGATCACAGACATCTTTTGGAAATCCGATCCAGTTATGAACATTTGAAACAAAGTGTAGATACCCCTGCTTAAAAAGAATAATTTTAAATAAAAGTACTAATACACAGGAAAATGCAAAACCAGAAGTGTGCACCGCAGTGAGTTAGCACAGCGAACACAACACCTGTGTACCCAGCTGTGGGGGGCGGCGGGGTGGGAACGGGGAGACACGGAGCTTTGCCACCTCCCCAGAGTCCCCACTGCCGGCCTGCCCACCACAGCCCCTGCCTCCTAGCGGAACTGCCTCCCCGCCCCCCAGCCCAGGGGTTCACTTTGCCTGTTTGGAAACCCTCTGAGAGTTGAACCACACATCATGTGTGTTGGGCTCTGTTCCTTGACACGTACCCATGAAGTTCACCCATGTGGTGGCACCAGGAAGGGTTTTCTTTGCTATAGAGCATTGTACTGTGGGATTGCACCACATTTTATTTATTCATTCTGTGATTGTTAGTTTTTGTTTGTTTGTTTGTTTGAATTTTTACAAGTAATGCTTAGGTAGCTCCATTTTTTATTGTTTGGCTTGAGGAAATATTATCTGTGCATATTGAATACACAATACAGGTGGCCGAATAGGTCGCTGTGTCAGCCACTTAATGCATATCTACTGTGTCATCTGCACTTCATTCCGGCCTTCAGAAACCAGAGCTTATTCCAGGTGGTCTGCAAGGGGTCCAGCCACATTATGGGGGTGGTGGCGTGGAAAGAGCCGTGGAGTTACCTGGTCAAAAACTTGCCTTCACCCAGCCTCTGCTTCCTTATCTGTTCAATGGGAAGACTGACAGTCGCCTTTACAGAGTTACTGGGAGGCTTAAGGGTAATGTATGTGAAGCACCAGGCATTTCATAATAACAGCTACATTGATCGAATGTTTACTGTATATGCAGCATAAAAAGTGCTTTAGATATTTTAACTCAATCATTCCAAAACCCTTGGAGGGGGTGACATCATTATTATCAGTTTACGGATGAGGAAACCAAGGCACAGGGGGTTGGGGACTTTTCCTAAGGCCACATTGACTCAGCCATAAGCAGCAGAACTGGGACATGCACCATGACCTTGACCTCCACAGGCCATCCAGGAGACTCAGCTCAGAAGCTTCCACAGAGCAGGTTAGCACAAGTTACAAACACCTGGCTCATCTTTCATGTCACTTAGGGCCAATTCCTGGCTTCAGGCAGTAAAGTCAGAGCCAAACACAGCGTCCTTTGAAGTCCAAACTCTGTTCTCCTGGCTCTGCTGATGGGGCCCTGGGGAAAATGAATTCTTGCCTCCCTGTCTCAACAGCACAGAAACAACTGCTCAGGACAGCGGCAGCTTGTCTGTGGGGGAAGCTTGGGGAATACTGGATTGGTAAACGCAATTTCAAATGTCCTGCTGATGAAATGAATTGGTGAATGTGGTCCTTTGTTTAACAAATGTTTATTGAGCAGCTACTCTGTGCCCACATGGAAAACTAACTCTAAACAAGACAGTCGACGCCCTTGCCCTCCTGGAGCTTGCATTCTTGAGTTGGGAGGCACAAAAACAAGTAAAAGATACTTTCAGAGAATGACAAGTGCCTTGAAGAAATAAAATGGAGTTAGCGATTGAGGCTGGCTGGTGGGGAGAGGCTACTTTAGAAAGAGTGGCCAGGAAGGAACTGATACTAGAGCTGAAGCTGGCCTAAGGGAGGCTGGCCATGTGCACATCTGGGGGCCGGCCTCCCAGGGAGAGGGCTCAGCAAGTCTCTAAGGCAGGAACAGGAGCGGTGAATTCAAAGAGCATCCAAAAAGGCCCATGAGGTGGGATTGTGCTAAGCAAGGTCAAGGAGATGAGGTCAAATAGCAGGGAGGGGCCCAACCACATCACAGGGCTTTACAATTCATACAGGGCAGGAACTGCTGGCCACCCGTCACCCCTAATACCTGGTCTATCCTTCTTCCATAATAATGAAACCCCACTCTTAACTGGGTACATAGTGACACTATGTCTTCTAGCCTCTCTTGCAGTTAGGAAGTCATGTGACTAATTTTTGCCAATGAAGCGTTGCAAAATTACCTTCTTTTCAAGATAGCCAGTGTGTGCTCTTTGCCTCGTCTTCTCCATACCTCTCCTTCCATCCTGCTGCTGGGACCTCTCATGCAACAGGTAGGACTCCGGCTGCCGAGATGCGTCATAAAGGAGACCACCGCCGGGGACGGTGCAGCAATGACACAGAAGGAACCTGTGTCACCGAGGACTTCACGAGAAGGGTCCTGTCAGCAAGTCTTTGACTGCCTACCTCTCTTCTCTACACGAGGAAGAAATGAACAAAATATTTTTTGTTTGTTTAAGCCGCAGATATTTTGGGTCTTTATTATCCCTCAACTGAACAAAAGCTTCCTTTGCTATTGATTTCCACAATAAAGATCATGGATACTTCTCACTTTTTGGCTTGAGTGATTAGGTAAGTCTAATCACTCGAGGAGAGAGTGAAGACTAGGGAAAAAAACCAAAGAAAAAAATTGGGTTGCAAATCAAAAGTTCTTTTTTAGTTATATCCAAACTGAGATGCCTATTATATATCCAAGAAGCATTTGAGTCTGGAGCTCGGGGGCAGAGCTGATAAATTTGGAAGCTGTCATGGTGGGGTCGTGACCCCTCCAGAGCCACCTGGAGAGTCCTCCGCAGCGCTCTGTCTTCCAAGTGGGTGGTGACTTACTGCTGCTTTTACAGGTAAGCTGTACTTTCTATTGTAAATTTTTAGACAAAAATTGAATCTCGGTCAGTCAAATTCCAGTGTAGTGGAGAAATGTGTTACTTAAAAAATCCCTTTGTGAATTATTTCAGGAAGGTCAAGTTTCTTTCTGTCACATTTTATTCTTTTTACCTGTTTTGTTTGTTCAAATTTTGGGTTTTCTTCAAGCATTTCACCCTTGCACTTTCTTCCCTAAAATATAAAATATGCATGCAAAATCTTTTAAAAAAGAAAACAAAAATGGGAATGTGAGAGAGGGATTCACACGCTCTGAGAAACCCGGCCCACCAGAGCGGGCAGGGGCTGCTGAGCCCTATGGGGCTCCTGTTTCCCAGGCACCCATTTACGCCACGGCCTTGCAATTTCAGGGATTTTTTTTCCTACTTACAGAACTTTGAATGTTCCAGGTATTTGATTTTAACCCACCTCATTACAAATGGACAAGCCCAAACTTTTCTCTCCGTGGTCAAGCCCCAACTGTGAATTTTTAATGAATCTGTCTATAAAAATAATTTCTCTATGACGATTCTGGGGTTTTAGTAAGGATCGCAAATAACAAAGGAAAGCTTAATTAAAAAACTCCTAAATCTACCGAGGAATGCAGCACAGGCGCTGTGAACTGAACGTTTGCATCCATTCAGAATTCATTAGTTGAAACCCTAATCCCCACCGAGATGGTATTTGAAGGTGGGGCCTTTGGGAGGTAATTAGGCCTTGAGGGTGGAGCTGTCACGAAGGGATTAGTGCCCTTACCAGAAGAAGCATGAGAGAGCTTGCCCCCCACCCCGTCATCAGGTCTGCCCCGTGATGATGATACGAGGATACCAGGAGACAGCGGCTGTCCGTGGCCGGAAGTGGCCTCCCTTGGCCCCACCATCAGCCTCCAGAATGGGGAGAAATGAATGTGTGTTGCTGACACCCCGCAGGGTCAGCAAGCTGAGCCAAGATAATATGCTTAGCATACACGTGTCTGTGCTGAGGCACACACACTCATTCATATGTGACCATGCAGATTTAATGAGCCATGGCCGAGTATTTAGATATCATCGCTCCAACTCTTATTCGGCAAATAAGGAAACTGAAGCCACCAAACATACACATGTATTAAATAAACATATGTGCATGTACATATTTTTTGGACTCGCAGGAACTGCACTGATGAGGGTGGGGGCAGCCAGATTGTCCTCTGATGGCTGCGTCATTCACTGAGTGGGTGGGAGAGAGGTGACACACGGGAAGGGTGAGAAAGGGGGCCGTTTCCGATGATAACAGCAGGGGGCTTGGGTACACCTAAGTGCACAAAGGAAATGTAATGAGGGTAAGAAGGGGCAAAATCAAATTTTAGTCCAATAAATAACTCACACAAGCTGTTCAACTGACCGGTCCCTCCAAGTTGAATGCTCGGGCTTTCAGACTCCACTGCATACCTGCTTCTCTGTAGACCCTCACTGGGTACATGAGGGGGGGCTCAAGTGACTCCTTGGAGGCAGGGGAAACAGGCCCTGGGTCATGGGTCCCCAAGATACCCCCAACTTTGAAGAGTCACTAGAAGGATTCATAAGGCTCAGCACATAATTATACTCCTGGCTGTGATTTATCACAGTGAGTGTGTACAAAGCCTAACCAGCAAAGGGAAGGTCCCCTGGGACGAAGACCAGGGGAAGCTTCTGCCAGCAGAGTCACACAGGATGCGCTTAATTCATTTACTAATGGGTTGAGACAACCCATGTGAAATGGTTTCTATTGGGGGCACTCCTCTGAGGCCTGGAGTCCAGGGGTTTTACTGGGAGTCAGCTATGCAGGCACCCTTTGCCCAGCGTGCACCAAAATTCCAGGCTTCCAGAAGGGAGGCAGACATCTGCCACAAACCACGTTGTTTGTACAGAGTTTGGCACAGAGAGCCGCTCCTGTCGGTTCTGGGCATGGTGAGACTCCTCCTCAAGTCCAGGTTCCCAGAAGCCAGGCAAGGACTATCCTTGGAAACAGTCTCAAGCTGTCTATGTTGACTCTTTTCTGTGTGGCACTTCAGATCTACTTGCATCTCCTCCATCCCTGGATGGGTGGCCACCGACTCGCAACAGGTTCTAGGTTCTGCTGGAGACCATTCGCCTTCTGAAGCCATGTGTATGCACAGTCACAGAAAGCGAGGAGTGGGGCAACAGGCCACCTAGCCAGCCAGACACACCCTCCAAGCAATGCTAGCACCCTGGGCTGCATGGGCCACATGGGGACTTCTTTCCAGGGCGGTGGGCAGGCGGTAGGAGATTCCGGCATTTGGACTGCCCCCCTCTGCCTGGCTGTGGCTTCTCCTTCCCACCATCCACTGAGGTGGGGACAGGTAGCATCCCACGCCTTCCAAGCCACACCGTCATGTTTCAGGTCAGCTGGCATCTGGGTAGACAGGCCTGGCCACTCTTAATGTACTTGTGGGAGCTAAAGAAATATAGAAAGTTCTTTTCCCTTCTGGAAAAACCCAGGCTTCCAATGCTAAGCAAGATTCAAAGCTGACGAATGACCTTTTTGCTCTAGATGGGACCTTTCCTTTCATGGGGAGAGCCTCGTGCCTGTGCTCTGCCTGGATGGCTGCAAAGCTGAATGCAGTTCAGTAGTTCCACCTTTCCTTCCCGAAGTGGCCATTTCCATTTGTATGATGCTTTGTATGCCAATGTGCTTTTATGAATACAGAGTGGGGCAAAAGCAGGTTTACGGTGCTCATATGGAAAGTAATACAATAATTAATACATAATAATACAAGGATAAACCGTATTTTGCATACTCACAACTGGAAACCTACTTTTGCCCCACTGTGAATTAAGCCACAACAGCTCAGTGATTGAGTTACATGTGTCCATTTTGCAGATAAAGAAGCTGAGACTAAACGAGGGCTAGTTAATGACAGAGTTTAGACTTGAACTTACGTCTTCAGACTTGATGTCCAGTGAACTTACTAGATGACGTTCATTGCTGGCAACAGTGGATCTGTACCGACTTTTGTACTCTGCGGACAGGTGCAGATGTGGTAAAAATAATCTGTTCATCTGTTCCCGTCCAGTGTGAGGAGCTGAATAATGGCCCCCAAAGATGTCCACATCCTAATCTGTGGAACCTGTAAATACGTAACCTTACACGACAAAAGAACTTTACAGGTGTGACTGAGTTAAGGATTTTGAGATGGCGAGATTATTATATCTGAGTGGATCTGATGTAATCACAAGGGTCCTTATAAGAGGGGGCTGGGGGCTCCAAGTCAGAGGGAGAGATTAGAGGATGCTATTCTGTGGCTTTGAACATGGAGGACAGGAGCACAGGCTAAGGAACGCAGGTGGCCTCCGAAAGTTAGAAAAGGCGAAGAAACAGATTCTTCCCAGAGCTCCCGGAAGTGACACCGTCCTGCTGACCCCTTGATTTTAGCTCACTGAGACTGTTTTGGGACTTATGACCTCCAGAGCTGTAAGATGATAAATTTATGTTGTTTTAAGCCACGAAGTTTGTAGGAGTTTGAAACAGGGCAAGAAGACACTAATGCATCCAGTATCCCTTCTTATGCCAGAATCCAACTTGTCTTCTAGGGGCAGTTGCCTGTTGGGGAGCAGCCTGCCCCTGTGCTTGGTCCTTGTGATGGGGGTGGGGCTGACCCCCGCTTCTGGCTCCAGGGCAGAACATGTTGTCCAGGTCTGGCCAATGAGAATACTGCATTCTCTGTCCCAGTGCCTGGCGAGGTCTGAGCAGGCTGGGCGCATAAGATCCAGGCAGCAGACTCGTGCTGGAGCTGTCAGGAAGGAGCATGCATACCCCACAGTGGACGAGGAGCTGAAGAACCTGCGGCAGGTGGCGGCCACCTGAGAATGAAGACGGCACAAAGGACAGCAGGGCAGAGGGCTGGAATGAGACGTTGCCTTTAAGACACAGCCTGACACCTTGACTCCAGGCATGCCGAATGCCAGCTTTGCCCCTTGAAGCTCCCAGTTATTGGAGCCAATCAAAGTCCCACTTTGTTCCCACTAGTTGGAGTTGGATTTCAGAATCCAAATGCTCTTGACTTAATATGGTTGCTTGGTTAGGAGTCAACTAAATGGTATTACTTGATGATTGATTTTGCTGAAGTCTAACACTGTTGAGCAGAATCTAGTACTACTCAAGAGGAGCCATGCTCCCGTCCAAGTGGCACTGACCTTCCAATTAAAGCTGGGGGGAAATAGGAGTCCCTGTCCCCAAAGAAGGTTACAGCTGACAGTTACTGCCGGAGTCCTGTTACATGGGAGATACTAACTGACATCTGTATATCGGTACGTTGCTTTTCTCAGGCTTTATCTCATGTGGCTGTTGAGACCCAGGAAAGGGGAATAATTTGTTTTAAGCCACATGATCAGCTGGCGGCCAAGCGGGGATCAGAACTCCCGCCTCTGACTCCGGGCACTGCGCTCTCTAACGCGTGCTGCCTGGCGCTCTGGAGCGAGCATTATCCCTCCCATCCCGTGGCTCTGAAATTCACACCCTGCAGTGCGCAATTAGTCCTTGCTGCTCTCCTTTGCTAATCAGCATCCTTAATTTCATTTTTGGAGCCCTAGGATGATCATTATCATAACGAGATTACTTAACATCTTGAATATTAAAAATTTGACTCCACACAATAAGGTTTGGTGTTCCAAGGTTATTGTTGTTTACTGGTACCCATCATTCAACCTGCTCTTTTTTTTTTTTTTTTGAGGAACATCTCTTGGAGGGGCAAGACACCCCTTGCCAGAGCCTGTATTTGGAGGGATCTCCATCTGAGTTCCTGATACGGACGGTACTGGTCTGACACGGCTGTTTGAACCACACTCAGCTGACAATTCTAGATTCACCCCAGGGTCAAGCAGGAAGGGGTCTTGGAGGTTACTTAGTCCAAGCTTTGCTTTTTCTAATTCCAATTTTTAAATATAATTTAAAGATGTCCTTTTTAAATTAAGACTTTATTTTTTAGAGCAATTTAAATTTCACAGCAAAATTGAGGGGAAGGCACGGAGATCTCCCTGTGTCCCCGCTCCCACACACACGTGCCCCCCATTACCAATACACCCACCCGAGCGGTCCTTTGTTAACAGCTGGTGAGGCTGCTCTGACCCTTCATCATCACCCGAAGTCCACAGCTGGCATTAGGGTTCACTCCTGGTGTTGTACATTCTGTGTGTCTGGACAAATGTATAATGGCACTTACTTGTCATTATGGTACCATACAGAGTATTTTCACTGCCCTAAAAATCCTCTGGTGCATCTATTTTCCCCTCCCTCCGTCCCTGGCAACCACTGATCATTTTACTGTCTCTACCGTTCTGCCTTTTCCCAAATGTCACATTACTGGAATCATACAGTGGGTAGCCTTTTCAGAATGGCTTCTTTCACTTAGAAATATGCATCCATCCTTATGTTTTCCAATAGGAAAATTGAGAATTGGAACGTCAAGATGTTCAGAGATTTAGTCCTGGCTGGTGTGGCTCAATGGATCGAACACCAGCCTGCGCACCAGAAAGTCACTGGTTCAATTCCCAGTCAGGGCACATGCCTGGGTTGTGCAAGAGCCCGCCCATCGATAGATCTCCCATACATCAACGTTTCCCTCCCTCGCTCCCTCCCTCCCCACCTCTCTAAAATAAAGAGGTAAAGCCTTTAAAAAAAGATGTTCAGAGATTTGGTATGTCAAGAAGTTCAAAGATTTGGAATGTCAGAGTTCTTGGTTAAAGACTACCATTCTGCTCACTTATGAAGAACATTAACATTTTAAAGGATGTTAGGTAGCTCACAGAGATTCCAGGAGGGTCAGAGGAGCAGGTATGTGCCTACTCCTGGAGGCTGCCCCAGTGCAGACACCACTGTTAAACTGTCTGTAGGAGGTTGTCTGGTGGCTGCCAAAAACATATGACCACATCCTAATCCAGGGAAACTGTGAATGTGACCTTGTTTGGAAACAGGGTCTTTGCAGATGTAATTAAGGTAAGGATCTCAAGATGAGATCATTTTGGATTCTCTGGGTGGACCCTAAATTTAAAAAATAGGTGTCTTTATAAGAGACAAAAAGAAAACAGAAGACCCAGATCCAGAGAAGACCTAGTGAAGATGGAGGCAGAGATTAGAGCGAGGTAGCCACAAGCCACGGGACCCCTGGATTCAACAGAAGACAGGGGAGGAAAAGATTCTCCTCCAGAGTGCCCAGAAGGAGCGCTGCCCTGCCGGCATCTGGATTTTGGACTACTCATGAGCAGAATGGTGAGAGAATACATTTGTAGTGTTTTAAGCCATCAGGATTGTGGTAATTTGTCAGGGCAGACACAGGAACTAAATACACTGCCTCTTGGCAGATGGATGAACTTGGGACTGGATCCTGTAAACTCGTGGCGGCTGCTCCAAAGAGCCACGCCCCTCTGCTGCCACCCAGGCCACCCGGCACACACGTCTGATTGGCAGAGCCTCGGTCACAGGTTGTACTTTAGCTGCAAGGGATGCTAGGAGAGCAAGTTCTGGCTTTTACTTTGAGTGGGAGGGACTTGTAGTAAGGCACAGTAAAAGATGCTGGATAGCTCTAAACATGACAAGCATTCTCTAAAAAGTGATTTATACAAAGTCACTACATTAGTGTGTTCAGGCTGCTACGACAAACAGCACAGACTGAGTAGCTTAAACAATAGACATTAGTTTTCTCACAGTTCTGGAGGCTGAGAGTCCTAGATTGAGGTGCTGGCAAGGTTGGTTTCTGGGAAATCTCTCCCTGGATTATAGATGTCTTCCTTCTCGTTGGTCCTCATGTGGCCTGTCTTCTGCGTGTCTGCAGAGCGAGCTCCGGTGTCTGTTCCTCTTCTTATAAGGGCACCAGTCCTATTGGATTGGGGCCTGACCCTTATGACCCCGTTTAACCTTAATTACCTCCTTAAAGGCTCTCTCCAAATACAGTCAGCCACATTGGAGGCTGGGCTTCAACATATAAATTTGGGGGGAACATAATTTAGTTCGTAATACTCACACATTTGTTTAAAGATATGTTGAGATTTGAGTACAGGCCTCCTGGCTCCCAATCCAGCTCCTAGCTCAGCTCCCATTAACTTTGGACATGCTGGTCCCAATGTGAAAAACAAAGGTCCATGTCAGCTCACTGCCTGGCAGGAAGGGGACGTAGAAGGGGAGGAAATTGGCCAAACTCTTTTAGATATATTGGTGGCCCAGCTACAGGTTCTGCTCCTCTACCCGTACCTTGTAATCTGTATGTTCAAGGTTCTTAGGAGCAAGCGGCAGAAACTGACCATGATTTAGGCAGAAAAGGAATTTATCGAAAGGACAATGGATAACTCAGAGAAAAGCTAGGAGGGCTGATAAATAGCTAAAAAATAAGGGAGGCCGACTGTAGTCAAAAATCACAGCATGCAACCCGCCCAGAGAGACCGTCACTGCCAGGGACACTGGATCTTCGCAGCTGCCACCTCGAAGTCGGATGCTCTGCTATCTCTGCGTCTTCACATCAGCAGCTCCTGACTCGACACACCGCCCCGGGGGCCTCTGATGGGTCTCCTAACAACTCTAAAACTACGCATGATCCTTCCCACTTCACAGAGGGGGAGACTGCGGCCTGAAGATGTCCCGTGACCCGAGAAAGGCAAAGTCAGGCCGGCCTGACTCCGCGGCCCGTTCTCCCAGGAGCCACATTCAGTCCTCAGCCCTGCCACTGGGATGAAGAACACAGGGCTGTTCCGGTTGCTTCTACAGAGGATGTGAGGCCGTCTGTCTCCTCCTCACTCTGCTCTTCCCAGCATCAAGGATATGTTTCATTTCACATAAACCTTTGCTCATTTGGTAGACCCAAATGGTTGCTTCTGGTTTCCTTCCCTTTAACTACGAGGTTGTACATTAACCCACATTCTGTCATCAAGTGATGTTCGCTTGGTGCGTGTGTGAAAGAGCCCACCCACGTTTTTCGTTCATGGGTCTGCTGGCGGCTCGACGGGGTCATCTCAGGTGTTCGCCTGCGCTCTTTGTACAGAGCAAAGAAGCTTGACCTTCCACTTTCTTTTCTTTGATGAATTTTTTCACCACCTTTTTATTTGCTGTTCCACTTCGTTCACTTTCCTTTGACACGAAGGAGTTTCGCATCTTAGGAACAAATATTTAACAAGTAGTTCTCAGGCTGCCCACATAACACAAGGGATTGTTTAAGGGCTGAATACTTAGATAATTCCCCCTTTCCATGCCCTGCTAGGGCATAATACTTCCGGGTCATTAGGGTTACAGTGAGTCCTTTCACCTGGAGGGGCATGGTTTTTCCGCTACACCCTCGCATACACACACACACACACACACACACACACACACACACACACACGAAGACAAGGGTGAACACTGTACCAGTCACAGACTCATCTTATCCTCCCTCCTGTCTAAACAACTGTTTGTGGGGCGAGAAGAGAGATCAGAGAGGACACCAAGACCCTGGGTTAAAACTCACCGGGATTTGACCTGCAGGAAGGACAGGCCTGGAAAGTGAGCAGGGCTGTGAGTGCAAAGACAAGCACCCAGGTGAGGGGTGGAAAAGCTCACCGTTAGCCCCACATCGCCCACCTGCCAACTTCCCTGCACTCAGATAACCTCTGCCCCCAAGCTCCTTTAAGCTTGATCTTGATGAGATGTGATTTTGATGAGAAGTCTGGAGGAGACGCTGTTATTTATCTGCAGAACAGACGAACACGGTCCATACTCCGAAGCCTGGGTCTTGGTGCCACACGACCTTGATTCATACCCCACCTGTCCCCTGCACTTAACAGCTGAGTGAAAGTGAGTGAGTCCCTTCATCTTCCTGAGGCTCAGTTTTGCCATCTGTGAAACGGGAGACTCTCGCTGTCCTTGTGTGACTGATGTGAGGATTAGCAATGGGATGTGGAACAGAATTTGACACACAGTAGCATGCAGCTGGAGCCCATTCTGAAGTGTCAGAAAATTAACCGGCAGGTACTTGTGAGTCATTTGCTGCATGCCTTTGCCTCCGGTCTGTGGCCACAGGTCCCTATGGTCAGCCTCCATGAGCTTCAACTCAGTGTGGCCTAGGAGACAGGGTGCGCTCAGCAAATGACTGCCCGGCGGTGCAGGCAGCGCAGAAGTGCCAGATTACAGAGGAGGGGCTCCGTTCTCAGGAGCAGGAACATATTTCTGTCGGCCGAATAATTAGGGAAAGCTTCACGGAGGAAGTAGGGGCTTGAATCGGGTTTTGACTATTTAAGAAACTTATTCTTCTCCATTGTGGTGATTCAGGTTATACACCCGTATACAATTGCCAAAACTCTGCAAGCTATATTTAGAGTGAGTAGATTTTATTTATGTGTATGCAATATTGCACTTAAATAAAACCGGGAGAAAAGAATCAAAAACAAATTAGATCTTTCTCGGCCTCTCCGCATGCATTTCGGCTCCGGTGTGATTTCTATGTTGATTACACATCACAGGGGTGTATCCTGAGGTTTGCAGTGAGAGAGTCTCAGTGTCTGAGTCTAGACCTGGCCCCGACGCATCAGAGGCCCCTCTGATTATGCACTGTTCACACTGGTCACCTTCAGGGCACTGCTGGCCTTGTCCTCTGAGCTCCCTCAGGTGGGCAACCCTGGGAATTTTATGCCATGCGTGGGGCACCGGGATCTTGGCACAGGGCCCACATGCCTGGTTCCAGACTCTCCTCTTCACTGCAGAGACCCTCCGTCTCCCGGGGCACAGAGTGGGGTGTGCACCCCACCCTTCAGAAATCTGCCCAAGCTCCCCTTCTCTCCCTAGCATTATTTCTTCCATAGTTTTAAATTTTTCTCCAAGAAAGTCTTCATCAAATTCATCAGACAAGGTAGCAGGGAGCTTGCCTGAACTGGAGGGGGAGTGGAGAAGTAAAAAATACAGGAGAATAAACACCAACCTTTTAACAAATTGCTGCTCCATCAGTGTCAGAGTGTGCTTAAGAAGTGCCAATGTTTGTAACGAGGAGCAGCAAGAGGCAGGTGGCCGGGAAGGTCACCAGGTCACAAAGGCTCTTGGAGGGGCTGGCAGGGCCCAAGGAGTGAGTCACTTCATGCCACGTCATTTTCTCCAGTGTCTTGTCTGGCTTGTCCATGGTAGCAGCTGCAGCTGCCTTCATTTCATAGGTGGAGAAAGGAGGGCTCAGACAGGTGAAGTGACCTGCCTCTGGTCACACAGGTCCTGCGGGTCTGTCTGAGGCCTCAGCCTGACTAACAGTCTGGGAAGAGAAGGGAAGGGACCATGGAGCCACTATCACTTGCTGCCTGGCTCTGGGCTTTGTGACCTTGTGACCTTGTGACCTTGGACCTGCCAACAGCACTGTGTGACCCTGGGGGTGGTATCTACCCTTCTCTGCCTGAGTTTCCTCCTTTGTGAGAGGATGATCCTGGCCCCCACCTGGAGGGCTCTGGTCAGGGGAAATGAATGAAGAGCACGAGCTGGCCCCAAGAGAGCTGTGTGGACGGTGACTCCCACTGGGACCACGTCCTAATGGGGGAGCTCAGGTGGACAGGGGGAGAGCGGTCGTTGAATTGCAGCTAGAGAGCTTCCCTGTGCTGTGGATGGCAGTTTGGGAGTTGACCAGCGGCCACCAACTAAGAAATACTTAAGAGGGATGAGCAGCCTGGGGAGCAGAGCCCTGGGAGGGGGATCGAGGCCACCTAGGGGGCAGGCAGGGTGGGCATGGGCAAGGCCCAGGCCCCAGGCCCCAGGCCCCAGGCCCCATGGAGTCTCTGGGCCTGAACCAGGCAGAGGAGAAAGGCAGCGTCAGATAGTGAAACAGAGTGACAGCGGGTGTTTCCTTCCTCCTCCCCCTCCCCTCTCCCTTTTGTCTCATTCTCTCTTTTAATTTTATTTATTTATTTCTTTGTTTATTTGGGAGAGAGAAAGAGAGAGAAATAAACTTCATTGGCTGATTCTTGTATGTCCCCCTACTGGGAATGGAACTTGCAACCTTGGCTTATCAGGACAACGCTCTAACCAACTGAGCTCCCCGGTCGGGGCCCATCCTCTCTTCTTTCTTCCTTCTCTTTCTCTGTCCCTTCTTCCCTCCATTTCTCTCTTCCCCTCCTTGTTCTGACAAGTCTGAAAAGAGAAGCCTGCTCTCAGAGCTGTCATGAGTAAGCCACTTGTGTACCTGCGGTTTACCTACCTGTAGAAAACTTGTACCCTAACATCTCCACATGCTGTGGACAAATGGTTTTTAATTCAACTGCACAAATATTTACTGTGCTCTGGTTAACTGAGCGTACTTTGTGCGGGAGGTGACAGAGAGATGCAAATGGGCGAAGCCAGTCCTCGGAGGAGCCAGTCTGGGGCCGCTGGCTGGTGCTGGCAGGACATATGCCCCCCTTCCCCAAGGATGCTAAGGAGCTCTCTGTCTGCCAGTGCCCCGGGCCCACTCCTCTCCCCCACAAAGTGCAGGAAGGGGCATGGCTGCCAGCCCTGCAAGATCTCAACCAGACAGTGCATTGAAGGCGTCGTCTGCAGGAGCGAGGATGCACTTAGCCTGCAGGTACTGGAGGGCTTGGTGGGTATCTGCCGGTTCCCTGCTGATGGCACACACAAGGAGGAAGCTGGATTTTGCATCCATTTCTTTCTCTCCTATGAATTACCCGAGATCAACATAAATAGGTCTTTTTCCTCAACGTGTTTTTCAGGGCCACACCGCACTTGGAAATAAACAGGCCCCAGTGTCATTTGTATGTTGTTTGATTTGGAGAGTAAGGTTCATGGATCAACCAAGGTATAACCAAGTCCCACAGGGGGCACAGTGCCGATTTGTGGGAGCTCTTGGAGTGAAATGGAATTTAGACAAATGAGGGAAAATAAGATCTGAAAAGGGACTAGAGAGTTGCAGCCAGGAAGAATGTACCCCACATAGTTTAGGCCCTCGGAGGTCCCGGCCTGGGCGTGGGGTGGAGCGGAGCAGTATGTGAGCAGTCCTGGCTGGTCAATGATGAACTGAGTGACCCGTGCTTCCTCTGGGCTGGGTCTCTGAATTGCACATGTGCAGCCCATCTGCTGGCCCACAGCAGGCGTGGTGGAGCGAGACATGAGCCCTGGTTGCTTTAAGCCACTGACATTAGGGCTTGTTTGTTACTGCAGCATAACCAGCCTGTCCTGACTGGTATACCGGGAAAACAGAAAGCTTGATCTGAGAGGCAGACTTTCATTTCTCTTGCTTCAAAGTTCAAAATCCAAGTCTCCTTTCTCCGCGGTTTTATCCATCAACACTGTCCTTTATCTGATTAACATTTATCATGTAGCATGCATAAAAGACATAGCAAAGCTTTGTTAGGATAGCAATGGAAAGAAAGCAGTGACTGTTTTTCTCTCACCTGTAATGTATATAGAACAATAGGATTACAGACCATTACCCCTGACCATGACTATCGACTTTGAGGTGAACTTCCTGGTCCAAGAAGGCCTCATCTCTCCATCTCTGACTTATTTGTATCTACTGGGTGCCAGTCACTACGCTGAGCATTAGAGAGAGACAGGGATGAATAAAACTCAGCCTGGTGGGTACAGTGACCCAAGAGGGGTTTGGACCTAGTGCTCAGAGCATAGAGGAGGAAAGAGGCCACTTCAGGGGGGGAATCAGGGCAGGCTTCTTGGAAGAGGTGGTAGTTTACCTGGCAGAACCTCACCCCTCACTGTATGTTTGGGCCAATTCCTGATTGTGAGAATGCAAACATGGATGATGGGCATGGCTCAGCATCCTCCTCCATCATGTGGACCAACTCAACCTCTCCATGACCCACCAAGACTTAGCATTTGACCTCCTTTCCCCTGGCTCTGTGACTTCCAAGACTGCCTAATGCATATCCAGGCCTTTGTGTGGGGACAATGTGGTCTCTGCCCTGGAAGGTGAGGGACCAGTTCGGTGAACAAGGAGTATATATCTCCTACCCCGTCCACCCCCTCTGTAAAACCAGGAGTTAAAAAAGAGCCTGGCATTCTGGGCAGAGTGCTGCCAGTGCTCACCTAGCCACGTGCCCTGGGAGGAACCCCTGCCTTGCCTAGGGTGAGGGATGGGGGGTGTGCAGCTCCCACCCCTCATCTCCTGTGGGAGGAACCACTGGAGAAGGACTTCACACTGGAGCTCATTCAGCCCAGTGGCCTTTAGCAAGCAAATCATTCACAAGTGAGCACAAATTAATACAGTCCCAACCAGCTACATAAATATTGTGCTGTAATTGATTGTCTTCTGTAATCAAAGGCAAGGCTGCTGACTTTGTTGCTTTCCCCTACCTTGTGACTGCTGGAGGAGAACTTTGGGGGAAGGGCACTGAGGTTATGGAGGCGGTTTCTGCTGCGTCTTTCTGTTTGCCAGTTGTGTCTCTGACGTATTGACGGGATAAGGCCCATTACATTCAGATTCAATAACTATTTGTCAAATGCCCATTGTGTGAGAGGCACTGAAAGACACATTATCCTATTTCATCACTAAGTTATAGTATTAACGTTTTGATAATATGAAATAAAAGTTAGATAGTCTTGACAATAATATTTTTCCTGGTATACATTGTTATTAGAATTTAAATAGTCATTTAAACTTTTGAAAACACTGTGTGCATCTGTAAGGAATACAAAAGGATACGAGGAGCCTAACTCTGCTTACAGAAACCACAACGGGTGGGAGAAGGAGACGGTGGATTCTGGGTAGAACTAGGTAAGTGGACTGTAGTAACCCAGCTTCTCCAGTTAGCCCTGGGTTGGTGAGCCTGTGGTCTCCACACCGTTTGCCTGCATCCACTTATTGATTGCTAAACAACCTAAATGCATGAAATTGGACATTTTAGATCACTTCACACAGTACAAGAGAGCGGCATCTTTCCATTTACCTTCTGAAGCTAAGGCAGGCTTGTTTTTTCCAGAAGTTCTTGGATTTGGATGAGAGCGACTTGGCGGGCGCATCCTCTCACACTCACACCCACCCTGCTCAGGCTCGTGTTCACTTCGGAGAATCTGGAGGGAGCTCTACCCTTTGGGAAGCCAGAGTTTCAACAACCACAAGCCCCTTTTACTCTGTTGAGGGTGTGGGTGTCAGAGACTCTCCATAAATCCTCGGGAAAGCCCAGCTGTCGCCTGACCCCTGCGGGTACTGCAGTTTCCCTAACATTAACCTGAAGTCAACCTCTTTAACCCCTTTCCAAAACGTCGCTCAAGCTGGGCTGTCCTTTGAAAGGAAAAGGAAAATCACCCGGTCCTGAGTGCTGGGGGAAGGGTACTTGTTCCCTGGGGGCAGGGGGTAACCCCCCCCCCCCCCCCCCCGGTCCCACGTCTTGCCTAGGGATCTGAAATCATAGCGTACCACCAGACCCCTTCCCGCTCCCCGTGCCCTGCCGGCTCCCCGCCACTTTCTTCTACAAACGCCGGCTCGAGTGGGTGGTAGCACCGAGGCGATTTTATTCGTATTTTTTTCCTCCGGGTTTTGTCATGGAAACGCTGACACAACCTCCAGACGGCGGCCCAGCCGGCTGGGGACTGAGGGCTTTTGGGACCCTGCGGGAGCGCGGAGCGCACTCTGCACTCCCCGGGAAACAGCTGGACGCGACCAAGTCCCGGGTAGGGGCGGGGGGAGCGCGACGCTCCGCCCAGACGCTCCGGTCCCTCCCTCCCCCAGTTCTCCGCAGGCGCCCTCCTCTCGCCGGGGGCTGCGAGTTGCATTTGGTAAAACCCAGCCCCGGAATATATAGATCATTGGAGCGCAATGAAGTAGGCTTCGGAGAGAAGGGAGGGGGCCGGTTCGACAGCCACATCGGCCAGCGCAGCGACAGCACCACCATCACCGCTCGCACCCCAGCCGCCCGGCCCGCGAGGAGGCAGCGGCGGCGGCCGCTGAGGCGGCGGCGGAGAGGCGAGGAGGACCAGCGGGAGGATCCGGAGCGCGCTGCCGGCGGGTCCACGCATCTTGGCACTTCCAGAGCAACTCCGGCGTCTTCCACACCCTTGCCCGGGGCTAGGGGCTCTGAGAGCGGCCGCAAAGCCAGCCCGATCCTCCTCCCGAGCCCTCCCAACCCTGCCCTGCGCCTCCCGGGCTCTGCTCCGCGCAGCGAGGTCCCGGCTCCTGCGCCCCGGGCGCGCCTCCCGGACACCCCGGTACCCGTAGGCAGGACAAAGCCATGAAGCCGGCGCTTCTGGAAGTGATGAGGATGAACAGAATTTGCCGGATGGTGCTGGCCACTTGCTTGGGATCCTTTATCCTGGTCATCTTCTATTTCCAAAGTATGTTGCACCCAGGTAGGGGGCGCGTTAGCGTGGTTTTGTTGGATATTTTCTTCTCTCTCGCGCTCTCGCTCGGTCGCTCCGCCTGGTTTCTGCCTCTTCCACCCTTTACCTCTTCTTCCTCGGCCACCTCGGGGCTCCCTGTCGCGCGGGTGTGCCCGGGTCACCGAGTCGGGAAGGGGTGTGGGGAGGGTGGGAAGATGTGCTTGCTCCCTTGCTCTGCTTCCTCCGGCTCCGGGCTGGAGGATGGGACCAGAGGGGCGGTAGGTTTTTTTTTTTTCCTTCCCCTTCTTTGTGTCTCTGGTCTGTCCTTCTGCGAGGTAGCTGGGAAACGTAGAGGTAGTGGGAAGCTGCTGGGGGCGGGGGTTAGGTTTGAAGTGTATGAAACTCCCTCTCTGCTCTTGCCGTAGTCGGAGGATGAAAGAGGCGCCGGAGCCGACTGCCCAGTGCCCGGGCGCTCTGCCCCTTCCTGGTGGGGGTGCCAGGGGCGAAGGGTGCACTCTCCGGCGAGGTAGAGAGCGACTCCTGCGAGCTCTGGAGCTCCGGGCTAGGCTTCCACGTGTCCCGGGCTCGGCGCCGCGCTGAGCAGGTGTGGGGAGAGGCTCCGTGCTGGGCGCTGCCCCTCCACCGGGTCGGGGAAGGGACCTTGTGCTGGCAGTTTGCCCCCGGGTCCGGATCCGCAATGACCTTGCGGCTAGTGCTGTTGGGCCTGCTCCACCCCCCACACCCCTTCACTCCAACCCCGATTCTGCGCTGGGGCCCCGGAGCTCCTGGTTCTCGCCTTGGCCAATGCAGTTTTGGAGGAAACTTCGGTCGGGACTTGGGCTGACCGTCAGGTTGCCATTTCCCCCTACTCCCCGGCCCCGAGCACCCGGAGTCTCCCGGGCCCTGTGGAAATAAATCCTCTCCTCCCAGTCTCGGGTGGCGTAGACTCTCTCACATCTGAAATCTGGACTGGGGGAGAGCGGAGGCTCGCCGCTTCCGAGGGGCGCGAAGGAAAGTTTGGGACCTGGGAAGGGACGGGCACCCTGGAGCGCGGCAGCCAGGGGTTTGCAGTTCGCCTCTAAAGCCCAACAGGTAGAAAGAACCTTCGGAGGAGGCTTATGGAGTAACGTGGTCTGCTTGCCCCGCCGTAGACCTCCCCTCCCCCCATCCCGGTTCCCGGCAAGTCTGGCCGGCCACACTGACTCTGAAATCCATTTTTTTTACGCCCAGGAGTTCTTTCTCAGTGTAGTCGCAGCAGTAGTTTGCTTTTAGAATTTCAAGGAGGAGGGAGCTGGAAACACGTTTTCTTCCAGGGGAACGGGATTGCTGTTCTTTTTGCCCCTGTTTTCCCCTGTCAGTGTGTATATGATAACTCTCAGCAGACCCGCATTCATTTAGCCAGCGTTTGGGTCGATGGCCGAGGAATAAAGCCGTCCTTTCCATCAAATAGGCAGGCTGCTGGCGGCGGGATGCCGTGGCAGCGCGCGGACAGAACAGCCCCCCTGCCCCACTCCAGGGGCAGTTGTCAAGGCGGCCACCGCTGCCAAGGATATGGTCTGACACCACCACTTGCAACCTCAGGACATCGCACCCAGCCTTGTAAAAGATGGCTTTTGTTTGCCCTCGGGTATTTTTAGTTTCATGTCAGCAAACTACCGCGGGGTTTGTCACTTCATCCAAACCCGTGGTTGTGAAACTTCTAAGGGAATTTAAAAATGGGCCTTGCTTGCCCTGGGCCAGCCAGGCGGTGGTTGCAGAGGGCAGGAGCAGACAGATGGTGGTATTCTGGAGACCAGGCCAGACTCCACCCCGAGGGCTGAGGACTGAGTGGTGCACAGATAACACTGAGGCTCAAACAATTTAAACAAAGGACTGAATGCTTTGGTCTAGTCTCTGGAGATGTGTTTAGGCCACTTAAAGTTTTGCTTGGATCCAACATGCCAGGTAGTTCTCTGCAGGAATGCCTGGAACTCAGAGAAATGCAAGCCTCCAGCAAGAATGCGCGTGAACTTCCCTGTACCTGTTCGCTGTCCAGCAAACACACTAATAATACGCTGTGACCCACGGTTTGGGTGCACCCTGAGCTCTTCTCTTCCTGAGTGAGAATGAGGAAGTGACTTCCTAGACAGAGATACTAAGAGGAACTTCCAACTTGTGATTGGCACTTGGCTAAAATTTCCAGCTGTAGCTAGAGTATTCAGTCAATGGGAAAGTGGCATTGGCCCTTTTCAGTCTGGTCTTTTGGGACCAGCAGGAGAATCTTTCTAAGGCTGTGCTGATAGGATCCTCTGTCCTTGACCCTCTGCCCTCAGCCTTGGCTCCCCTTCCTGGTTCCCTCTCCCGAAAACTGGCATTTGTTTGTTATTCCCCTCTGTGAGTATGCTCCCCTGATATTTGTTCCCAGTCCATAGCAAATACTACTTTCAATACACCTTATGAACTGTAGGACTGTAGGTAGCTCTTGTGAAAGGTCCTTATTTTGAATTATATATGGTCCCACAAAAACTCCATGTCAACGGTTTATTATTACATGGAACATAAAAATATGCCTTGAAATCCATATTGAACATTTTCTCCACCCCCCCCCCCTTTTAAAACTACACTCTTGATGAAGGCTGATGCGAAATCTTTTTCCTACAGCTTTGAATTTCCTTGAAAGGTCACTGCTCTTGGCTCCTCTGAAGGATTCAGAGTCACGAGAGCTGACCCTTACCTCTGGCTCTTAGCTCTAGTCTCCCCAGGTCGCCCCCGGGAGAGGCAGAAGGCACAGCCTGGCACAGATTGCGTTGCAAAGCATTCGGAGCCCTCTGGCAGGAGTTCTGAGTAGCTGTATCTGAGATAGAAAAATCTATTCCAAATGACACAGATCCCTTGGTGGCGGGAGATGACCCGAGGTGTGTGAGGTGGCAGAGAAAGGGTGAAAGGAGAGAGCTAGGGGTGTATGTGTGTTTCGGGGTGGGGGGCGTTGTATCTCTTCCTCGGATTCTAACCTGGGGTCCCTTGTACTTTTCTAATTCATCAACTTCAGTAATTTGTACCCCTGAGTGTGTGGGGTTTAATTTGGTTGGAAGGTTCAGCAGAAGTGGGCCTCATCAGTGAGGAAGGTGCTTTTCTTTAGATCTTCGACACTCTGAGTTAACTGGTGTTTGTTAAGAACGCTTTTTGGGGCGGGGACCTGGTTTTAGGCCCCATTCAGAATCCTGATGTTTTGCACAATGCTTGACACACAGTAGGTTCTCAATGAAATATTTGCTGGGTGAAGGCATGAAGTGGCCAAACTCTAGAAGCTTGGCCCCTCTGGTGCTCAGGAGGCCGTGACAAGCCTCGGCAGGCACACCTGGTCAGGAAGTGTCCGGTGGGGGCACTTCCCTGCCTTTCTGGTCTCCTGAGGCATGAATTCAGTTTAAGTTCTTGAGGCACCAGACAGGAGTATTCCCCGAGGAATCAATTTTTCTTTCTTTTTAAATCCTCGCCTGAGGATATGTTTATTGATTTTAGAGAGAGAGGAAGGGGGAGAGAGAGAAATAGGCATGTGAGAGAGGAGGAACATCACATCGATTGGTTGCCACCTGCACGTGCCCGGAACCGTGATCCAGCCTGCGTGACCTAGGCATGTGCTCTGACCGGGAATTGAACTCCCAACCTTTTGGTGTTGAGGGACAACGTTCCAATCAGCTGAGCCACCCAGCCAGGGCTCCCTGAGGCTTTATTTGCTGCCGGGAGGTCTGAGACAGCTGAAGTACTGCTCAGCGTCCTGGGCACCTGGGAGGCCTGGCCTTGTTCAGCCCAGTGACCTGAACAAACACATCCTCAGGGCAGACGCCTTCTGTGGGTGGAAGTGCTCCTGACCTGTCGGTGAGAATGGAACGGCAGGCCTGTAGTTTCTCCACACGCTTGGGCCCTTGGTGAATGCAGCCTGCGAAGGTGCATCCCTACATTAAAGAGCCTGCACGCCCGCCCCAGACAGCGGGCTGTGATGGAGCTTCGCCCTGCCAGGCAGTGCTGCACGGCCCCCACGCTGGACGGCTGCCCCGCACCTCCCTTTGGTGGTAACTCCGGAGGACTGTGCTTTGTTTGAAAGCCCCTGAGCACAGAAGTCTGCAGAGGAGAAAGCCTGTCGCCTCCTTCCCTTCCTCTCGTTGCAATTTATTTTTCCTTCTACGATATGTTTACTCTCACTGTCGCCTGGGACTCCTTTGCTTTGGTTGACAGTGTTGAAAGGTTATACCCTTTATTTAAAGACTTCCTGGGTTACCCCTTCGAAGTTTCACTTGATTAGATTGAACGTGAAACACTTTTGCATTACAATTGTGCTCTAATTACAAACAATGGGTGCTCATTTTCGTAAAGTTGTAAGTACAGAAGAGAAATAATCTTTCCTTACTCCACGACGCAGAAGCAACTGGTCCTTTTTCTATATGTTGTAGAATACGTGTGTAAAATAGTTGATATCACACCATGCATTTTGTGCCCCATGTGATATGTATTTTAGACAAATACATCATTATGGTGACTATTCAGTCTGAAGACAGAAAATCTAACCACAACCTTTTCAATTTAGACTTGCCTGTGCCATTGTTCCCCTGCCCGCCCCCTCCCCGCTTGCAGGCCATCAGTCCCAGTGTGCCTTATTTCCCCTTATGCTATACACATTTAATTTTAAATTAATGAGTCTTTCCGATTATTTGTGAAATGAGCTTTGGAGTTGGGGGCGCTGTTCCTAGGTTATTTCTCTGCTACCTCCTTTGCAAAGCTGTCCGGAGGGTCTCAAAGATGAGACCGTTATGAATCCTGGACCGGCATTAAATAACTGAAGGATAAGCCATTTCCTTTGGTTGTGAGGTGGCCCCTGGGCCGTTTAAATGTTTGTGCCTCAACGGAATGTTTTCATAGCTGCATTCAGATGAGACAGATAAATGTAGGCAATTTCCTGTGACAGCTGTCATGACTGTTGAGGGGTCCTTTTGTAATAAAAGAGGAGATAAGGCCCCAGAGAAAGGGCGGTTGGGGGTTTCCTGGGTGCATGGGGCAGGGAGACTGTTCTGCAGCAGAGGCACCTTCTGTTTCTATGTATCTGGTCAGAAAGTCGTTTTGCTAAGGACCAGCTCTATCAGCACAGCCACTGAAAACAGGAAATCAAAGGCACCACCCTTTCCCTTCTTAAATCCACCAAAAGGACTAACTCATCTGGGGAGAAGAAGTGGAAAAGGCTCTCTTGAAAGTCACTGCTGGCAGGCCCGGCGTCTACGTTCAGGTTCCGAGAAAAACTGAAAGTTGTTTTGCTGACTCATTTTCTCTTCATAGTTTTTCCTCCCTTGAGTTTTGAGACCCCATCTTCATCACAAGTGAAGGGTGAGGCATTTCTTCTAGGAGACTATTGAACCATCGATCTGTCCATCAAAAATTCCTGGCATCTGTACTGTCCTGCATCCGGGAGCAAACGGGACGGGTCAAAACTTCAGAGCAGAGCTGTTCTTCCGGCCTCTCCGCCTCCGTCTCTCTCTGCCCTGCTCTGTGCCAGGGCTTGTCTTCGGCACTGGGCGTTCAACATGTACATTGATTTCTACACTCATGGGACTGACAGCGTAGTGGGGCAGCCAGACTTTAAGCAAATGCAGAAGTAAAAGGTGGGGCACATCGGATTGGGTGAAGAGAGAAAACCCAAACAGGGAAGAAGGGTGAGGGGTATGAGAAGCAGGGGCTGCGACTCCACAGAGGTGATTAGGGAATGCCACGGATGAGATGACAGTGGAGAGTGGAGACCGGAAAGAAGTGAAGGGGTGGCCCTCTGTCTGCGCCAGGAAGAATGTTCCAGGCAGAGAGGAGCGCGAGTCAGGTCTCTGAGGCGGGAACACGTGCCATGGCCAGCATCTCTGAGTGTCCAGAGTAGAGTGAAGGGAGCAGACAAAGATTATGAGCTGGAAAGAGATTGGGTGGGCCTGGGCCTGGGCCTGGGCGTGGGCCTTGGCCTTGGCCTTGACTGAGGTTGGTGTGGGAAACCCTGGTGGGGTTGGAGCAGGGGACACTGGCGGGAGGGGACAGGGATGGGGTGGCATGGTGAAGCCTCTTCCTCACACTCTGGTGTTCAGTGCACCTGATGAAGGGGGCGCCACATACACCCCTGTGCTCCTCTGCCAACCCGCCCCAAGTTAGACCACCCGGTGCACCGTCTTTAAAGCGGTCATGCACACGACAGCAAAAGAAGCTTGAGACAGCGCCCACCTGCGTGTTGTGCTGGAGATTGGCATTCCTGAATAAAAACAACCGCAAGTAGCCCCTGACTTACCCAGGTCTTCACTAAAAACACAGAGATTGTGTGGATGGGGGACTGGGGAGTGGAAGACCTGGGCCCTAGCGTGGGTTCCCCCACTTCCTAACTCCACGAATGACTGTTTTATCGATGCTCGGACACTCACTTGTTCACATTCTCATGCTCATGAAATTAGAAGGTGTTGTAATTGATGGCATCTGAGCATGGCTGTGCTTGGGTGGGCAGGCCTTTTCTTTCCCGGCAGACTGCAAAGTAGCACCTGTGTGAATCGTGGAAACACTTTCTGGAAACCGTGGCACACTCCGTAACTGTGGGAAGGGAGTGAAAAAGGCACTCCTGCCAGACGGCCGGGCAGGCTCCGGCTGAGGGCCTGGAAGCAGCTGGTAGGGCCCCGAGTATCTGCTTCCTGCTCCCTAACCGCTTTGCCAGCTCGCAGGCCCTCCTTGAGTCTTTTCTGCTCTGCCTGGGAAGTTTGCACAGAGCCCCAGGGCTTGCAATTATCTTCTGAACTGATCCGGTTGGTCATAGTCAGAACGGGAAGGGTGGGGACGTAAGTTCTTTAACTTGGGGCTTGACCCTGGAAGCTCAGAAGGAAATAGGGACATTTCTTGGGGGAAAGTATCCTCAGTGTGGATTTTTATTTCTTTCTCAGCTACAAAGCTCTCGAGGCCGTTTCTCCTCACTAGCCCTTTTAGAAATAAGTGTATTGTGGTTGTTTGTTTACTTGTACCTCTTCCTCTTTTGATTCAGCAAGGAGATAAGTTCTGCCTCTGAGCTTGGCCCAGAGGTGTTTAGGAAGCATG
Organism: Tonatia bakeri; assembly: GCA_004024845.1. Classification (NCBI taxonomy): domain Eukaryota; kingdom Metazoa; phylum Chordata; class Mammalia; order Chiroptera; family Phyllostomidae; genus Tonatia; species Tonatia bakeri. The sequence goes on along the minus strand of PVIA01004774.1, from coordinate 66,584 downwards.
TGGAGAGTGAATACTTCACATTCTGCTGAGCCCTGCAGGGGGATGTGTTCTGAGAAAGGCTTCTTTAGGCGAGTTCACCCTTGTGATCTCCCAGGAAGCTCGTATACAAGCCTGGGCGGGGCATGGTCCAGCCCATCGTTCTTGGCGAGCCTTGTGCAAAGGCCGAGGGCACTGCTGCCCACTGCTGCCCGCTGCTGTAGACGTTCTGCTGTGCCAGCGCTCGGCCACACTGCACTCACTCGGCAGCACAGGGTTAAAGCAAGCACGAGAGGAAATGGTGCAGGGAAGGCACCAGAGACACAGGAAAGACGAGATAATGAGGCTGCTGCTGGGGCAACACAGCTTATCGTTTCCCAGAACACATTTTTTTTTTTTTTAATAAGTAGAAAGCGTGCACTCTAAAATAATAATAAAAAGTATAGAATGATAAATACAAAAGCCAGTAACATGGTCGTTTATTATCAAGTATTGTGTATTGGACATAATCGCATGTATACTTCTATATGCCGACGCTGTTTGTAAGGCATTGAGCTACTATGGGGCAATGGCTGCCGTGTCGCTGGGCCGCAGGAATTTTTCGGCTCTGTTATAATCTTACGGGACGAACATGCCCTTACCTGCCGCGTGACTGCAAGTGATTCTCAGAGATGCGTCTTCCGCTTCTGCCTGCACCTCACCAGTGCGCACAGAGCCCGGAGGAAGGGCCAGCGGGGCTTTGCAGGTCCGCAGAGCTTCTCCTGTGGTTTATTCTGCTCGACTCCCAGAGGTCTTTGCTCCTGGTCTGCTGGGATTCGGTCAGGGTTCAGGGCAGGGACTAGAAAGCAGTCTAGGTATTTAAAGCGGAAAGGTATTTAATGCGGGGGATCTGGCGCTTATAAAATTGGTGGGAGGGCTGGAGGCACCGTTAATAGTAGTGTATGTATAATAATAATTCAGAAACATACACGTATAGGCATGCTGCTGAAAACTGACCCACCGGGGGTTCGCTGCCTCTGAGTCTGTCCCTGGGAACTCCTGAGCCCCAGGGCAAGCTGATTGATGCATGAGTTGGGACAGTTACCCGCTGTAGGAGTTGGGATAGTTACCCACTGCAGCTAGCTGCCTGTCAGTGCCCAGGAAGCTGGAGAACGGGCCTGTGATGCTGTTGCAGGGGACCCTCATTGCCACATCTGTCAGCAGCGAGCAGCCCAGAAGCAGGAAGGTGGCCTCTTGCTTGCGCGTGCTTTGTAAATCTTGAAGGAGTACTTCTATCGAGGGGAACCATAGTCACATCCAAAAACCTGGCTTCAGGGAAGCTGGGGAAATAGAGCTTTGAAATGGCCATCCTCCGCAGTATGGAAAGGCCTTCTAGAAGTAGGTAGAATGTAGGATGAGCAAACATCTGCAGTACTCACCACAGTCTGTTGGTAAAACGTATTTGAGCTGTTATTCTCAACCTATTTTGTCTGTAGATAATCTGTGCATGTTACTACTGTTAACTAAGGCCGGGCTCCCTGACCTCTGGGCTGGTCTGTGGCCCGTTAGGTCCCTGGGTTGCACAGCAGGAGGTGAGCTTGAGTGCAACGGGCTCGGATCATCCTGAAACCATCCCTCCTCACCCTGGTCTGTAGGGAAATTATCTTCCACGAAACCGGTCCCTGGTGCCCAAAATGCTGGGGACCGCTGAACTTAGGAAAAGGGTATTTCTAACTTTCTAACAGTAAGGGACCAAATCCACCTGTTCATTGTCATCTGGATAATCCTGTTGGCTGACTCTTTGTCAACTCTGATTCTGTCGTCCTTCTTACCTTGTAATGTGGCACCTGAAACTTTGGAGCGAGGAATGTCAGTTTCTTGGGCATGTGAGTATTTCCTCCAAACCGTGGTTTCCTGGGTGGGGTCTCGTAAACGCCCGTTCCATTTTGTGAGGATTACTCCGGGTGAGAGTAGGTGAGGCCATCTGTAAATCTGCTTGTGATTCAGCTGTAAAAGGTGACCCACTGCAATAGGCTCAGAGCGGTGGCAGCCTTGAGGCGGCCACCAGAGTCCCCTTCAGTGTGGCTTTCCTTCTCTTCTCCCTCATGAGTCTTGTAAATTGCATGTAGCTTGACATGATGGGGCGGGGGGTGGTTGTATCCATTTGTATTTAACATTCATTCCTATTTTAACATTAGTTAATTTTCTTTTTAGAGAAAGTGAAACGGGAGATGCGATGCTCTCTTCCCAGGCCCCTTTGCGGTGCCAGCGTGTTTCCCAGACTTTGGAACCCCAGGTGTAGGCTCGTCAGGAATGCAATCAGTAATCGTGAGACCTGCCACAGTCAACAGTCTCGTAAAGTCCAGTATTAATGGGGGGTGGGGGTGGGGGTGTTAAAAGTCCAGTATTATATGGGGAGGACCGAGTTCAGCTCTAACTCGGGCAGATGTGGGTTGAGATAAGGAAACTCAGTAATATGAGTGTTTAAGTCCTTATCAATCTCTGGCTTGAGTGATTATCTTAAAAGCTTTGGGGAAGAAAACCCCACAAAGGCAACTCAGGTGAAATGGGTTGGTGGCTGGGCTCCTGTTAGAAGCCGCTAACTTCCAAGAATCCCAGAAGAGGGACAACACAAAGGCCCCTCCAAGGTAGTGTTGTAATGTAACCCCTCACGCTTCTTAATGGTTGACATATTTTACCTTTAATATCCTTGCATGTGGCCACTTGCTATCGTGAGAAGGGCACAGAATTTGCAATGCAGGGACCAGCCTTCGGATTCAGCATCAGCCGGGACATCTTCGTTGAATGTGTCCTAAGAGTCAGGTCCTGTGCTAGGTGCTAAGGACACAGCAGGGACCGGAAGAGACAAACACCTGTGTCCTCATGGTCCACGTGATGGGGGAGACACAACAAACAGTGTGTGTTTTAAACACAGAGAATGTCCAATAGGGTCGAGTGCTGCAGAGAAAAAATAAAGCAAAAAGGAGGGTGTGAAATGCAAGTAGTGTGTGGGGTGGCAATTTTATTTTATTATTTTATTTTTATCCTTACCTGAGGATATGCATATTGATTTTAGAGAGAGGGGACGGGAGGCAGGGAGAGAGGGAGAGAAGCATGGTGTGAGAAAGAAACATCCATTGGTTGCCTCTTGTACACACCCCAACTGGGGCCAAACCCTCAACCCAGGCATGTGCCGTGACTGGGAATTGAACTTGAAGCTTTTTGGTTTACGGGGTGATGCTCCAACTGACTGAGCCACACCAGCTAGGGCCAGGGGGTAGCAATTTTAAATAGGGTGGTTCGGGAAGGCTCCCTGAGAAGGTGGCTTCAAAGATCCAGGAGGTGAGGATAGACAGATGACGAGCTCATGAAACAATACAGACATTTACTGGGAATTGTTTACTGAAGGCTGACATGGTTCAGGTGTTTAATATACACTATTCCTCATGGGCACCTGATAAGGTACACACTGTCATCATTTTATAAGGGAATTAAATGGAACGGGCATTTAAGAGACCCCACCCAGGAAACCACAGTCTGGAGAAAATACTCATATGCACCCAAGAAACTGACATTCCTCTCTCCAAAGTTTTGTTTTATAAGGGAGTAGCTGAGACGTAGAAAATGTTGCTTGTCTGAAGTCACACAGGAGAGGCATTGATGGGACTAGAGTGACACCATGGCTGTCTGACCTGAGGCCTGTCGCCCTGGACCTGGGACGGGGACTGTGCATGAGGGGCACCCCATCCCCCGCACTCGGAAATGGGCAGGGGTGTTCGTCATTGTCTCAGGGATTGAAGACATCGACTTAGCGGGCAGGACCCAGGATGCTAGACATCCTGCGAAGGGTGAGATCTTTCCGCCCTCCGAGAGTCACTGTGCCCAGATGCCTGTGAGCTCCCCCTGAAAAACACGGCTCAGGCTGCCCGCGCCAGCAGCACCTGGCACAGTACCTGGCTACACCCCATGCCTTGGGTGCGTGCCCGGTGAGTTGTAGGGACTTGCTAATTGATTGAGTGAGTGAAGGTCACAGACTCAGAGATTTGGTCCCATCCTTCGCCAAGTGACAGTAGTATCACTGCCTCGCTGACATGGGGGTGAGAACTGAGTTAGGAAGTGGGTGTGAAAATGTGTTGAAAACAGATGCAGAAACAGTGTGCCCATAATGCCGTTGTTATAATACATGCACTGTGGTTCCTCACTCTCAGATTTTAATCTTTGCGTTTACAAAATGCTGTTGTATTGTATCCTGGTTGAAACCTGAGCAAATGTTTGTCCGTTTCCTACGCGCGCCCTGTGCTGTGAAGTTTACTGAAGGAGCCCGGCGTCTGGCCTCCTATGAATATCTTCTTTCTGATCGCACACGGCCCCTCTGGGTTGCGTACGTCCCTGCCAAGGCCGAGCCTCAGCTCTGCCTCGGTGTAGCAGAAAGCGGAGTCTATTCGGTGAAAAGTCAGCCTTGTGGTTTCATACTGAATGCAAAGGCCGTAGCGCCCCCGCCCCCAGTTACACCCATAATTACCCCTCAGTTTCCCATTAGCTTGAAAAAGCGACACTTGAAAAATGAAGCAACACGGGGCACCCGTCAGCGCCGCTTCTGAAACGGAGCTCCGAGGCGGGCAAAAGTCCGTTCGAAAACAGAGCTGTGCGTGGCAGCCCTTGCGCAGGCGGTGGTTCGGTGGCCTGGGGTGGCTCACCGCGCAGGACAGCAGTGATCGGCTGCGCATGCGGAGGAGGACGTTATGGGCTCTTCTTGCACGGGGGCCAGCCCCCACCCTGGACCCTGTTACCTACAAGCCTGGCGGAGCTTCCTCTTTGTGCAGAGGTTTTCAGCCTTTTTCATCTTGTGGCACACCCATATACTCCAAAAAATATATACTATTTTTTGCCAATCCGACAAGTAAAATAGGCATGGTTTTGATTCATTCATACTGAATGAGTATCGTTGTATTGGCTGTTCTCTCTCTCTCTCTTTTTTTTTAAATTTGACGATCTTAGGGAGAAGAGGTCAGTGCTCCTGACTAAATAGTCAGATGTTGCTTGTTTTAAAAATCCTGGTGGCACACATTTTGAAAATAGCTGCTCTGGTGAATGGCAGAGGCTCCTTCCTGCCGCTTGTCACCGGAGCGGGTACTGAAATGGAGTGAAAAGACTGTGATGCTGCTTTGGGTGCGGCCCAGGCCAGGGCTGTTCAAGGTGAGGCCAAGGGCCTCGTTGACCCTCTTCCCTGGTCTGCCCCTGGCCCCTCTGAGCCAGTCCCTGCCAAACTTGATACTTCACCGAAGCTGAGGAGTCTGTCAGTGCTTAGGGCTCTTTAGAGCTTGAAAAGTCTCTTTCCTTTTTAGCACCCGACCCTCCAGATAGACTTTCCGCCTCACCTCATTATCGATTCAGAGCAGTGGTTCTCAACTGGGGACCGTTTTGCTCCCTTCTCTCCCTGCCTGTAGGGGGCATTTGGCAAGGTCTGGAGCCAACTTGGTTGTCACACTTGGGGAGGGGAAAGGGGGTCCTCCTGGCATCTAGTGGGTGGAGGCCAGGGATGCTGCTGAACACCCTACAGTGCACGGGACAGCGCCCCACCCTTGGGTAAAGAGGAACCCCGGGAACGAGGGCTCCCTCCTGTATGCTCTAGGTTTTTGTGATGCATTACCACAATGACACTAACAACAACGGTCGCTTCCTGAGAACGTACTGTGTGTCAGGTAGTGTGCCAGGTAGGAGGAATCGTAACACTTAATCCTCACCACAGCCTTGGCAGGTGAGCATTTACCAATCCTGCTATATAAAAAAAAGATGAGTAAACTGAGGCTAGCGAGGTCCAGGAGGTCATCGGGATGTGTGCGAGAGTCACGTTTCTGGCCTCAGGTCACCGGGCTGGAAGGCCACACCAGGACCCGGCCCTGGCCCGACCGACGCAGAGATGTGACTCTCCATCTCGCCGGCCAGCGCAGGTGCCTGTTCTCAGTTTCAGGTAATTAGGTCAGGAGGTGATGATTTCCCAGGGGCCTTAGCCTCGCTGTGGACCCTAAGTGGGACATGCAGCGAGAGCCCCATCTCCTCTTACCCTACGCTCTACCCCTGGAAGAGCTCTCCCCCTCCTGGGCCCAGTGCGTTCAGATGACACTTGCTTCTCTCTACAACTTGGACGTGTCTTAAGGTCCATGTCCCGTTCATATGTGAAGTTCTGAGTGAAACCCTCATCCGCTCTTGGTCAGGCAGAGGGGAGGGATGTGCTTTCTCAGCCTCCCGTGCCACGGGGCATGTGCACACTTCTCAGAGGGCACGCTCTGGCACGGTGGCTTGTTAGGGGCAGGCTGCGACTGGCTCACACAGTATCTCAGCATCTGCAGTCCAGCCTGGTGCACAGTAGCTGCCTTTTCTGAGCTGCTGCAGCGAAGCCACAGGCTGGGTGGCTTACGAAGAACAGAAATTTATTCCTCACACTCCTGGGGGCTGGAAGTCTGAGACGAGGGCGCCAGAACAGCTGGTGAGAATTCCCGTCTGGGGCACAGAGTTTTGTTGTGGCTCTGGGGTCTCTTTTGTACACTCACGAGTCCCATTCCCGAGGGCCTCCCCCTCATGCCCAATCACCCCAAAGGCCCCGCCTCTTCATACTATTGCTTTGGACATCAGGTTTTCTTATTTTTTCCTAGTCACTAATGATAACTCGTCTTTTATAGTTGGATTGCTTGGGAATTTTAACTCCATGTTCTTCTTAGTTATACACTTTTCTTCAATTGCAGTTGGTGTAAGTATTACATTAGTTTCAGGTGCACAACATAGTGATTAGACACTTATATAACGTATGAAGTGATCACCCCAGTAAGTCTAGTCCCCGCCTGACACCATGCGTAGTTGTTACAGTGTTATCGACTGCGTTCCCAACCTGTGAATTCTGGGGAGACAAGAACAAGCGGACCGTAGCAGCAGCCACTCAGTAGCTCTTCATTGAAAGAACGAGTGTGCCGAGGGGGATGGCGGCCAAGCAAAAGCCCCCCACCCCCCTGTACCGGGAAGGCAGGTGTGACATTTGGAGCCGCTTCCCTCGTTGACTTGATGTTCAGTTTGATTCTACAGTGAGTGAGCCGCCGCACAAGAGAGCAAAGAACAAGTCGTTTAATGCCGTGGCGAGATACAGACACAGCGGGAAAGTGAACAGCCAGCACAGATGTGGTTCTTGCGGGCTGCAGCCACGGAGTGACGGCGTGTCTCGGGAAGCGGCCGGCCCACTCGGCTCGGATGGGAGGCTCTGAAACAAGACTCTCCTAGGACAGCCCTGTCCAGCCGGGGCGTCCGTCAGGCCACGTGTGTAACTTGGTGTTTCCTAGCAGCCACGTTGAAAAAAGTACAAAAGAAAGAGGTGAAATTAATATATAAAATGTCATCATTTTAATGGACCGTCAATACTAAAAATTATTGAGGTGTTTTACTTTTTTTTTTTTGGACTAAGTCTTCAGAAACCCAGTGCATGGTGTGCATTTGCAACACGCCTCGATGCAGATGGACTGGCCACATTTCAGGGCTTGAAATAGCCACACGGGGCTGGCAGCTGCCATGGGTGGGGGTGCAGCCCTGAAGTGTTGGAGAACTTTGTATGCATTGGGTTGGGGTTTTATGTTTGCTTTTTTTCTTCTCTTTATCCCTACCCCCTTTATTTCAGGGCAGTTTTCATTCCTGGGTTTAAGCTATACTCTTTGGGGAGACCGTTGGCTCTCTGAGGACCTTAAGTGTTAAATAAGAGAGGTTGGTTTTGGAGAGGTATATATGTGTATTGCTAAAATATTTCAGGCCTCTAAGGTATCTTCAAAGGCTTCTGGTTAATCAGTGGTCACAAGGCAGGTGAAACTCAGAGGGGTTCAGGAAATTGCTTGTAGCTCAGTTGGTTAGAGCATTATCCTGATATGCTAGGGTTCAATCCCCGGTCAGGGCACACACAAGAATCAACCAATGAAACCATAAGCAAGTGGAACAATAGATTGATGTGTCTCCCTTCCTCTTTCTCTAATTTTAAAAAATAAAGTGGTTCTACCACAAATGTTTGAGTGTAAAGACTGGCCCAGGGAAGACTCACGCTGTTGGGCCAGACGGAGAGAGGTTGCTATGGGAGGGGGGTGGGGACCGATTTTGAGTGGACTGCTGAGGAAGACCTCATGGGAGAGGGGATGTTGCCCGGGGGGGTGAATAGAGATTTGCTAGGGGTGTATGGGGTGTATGGGGGAGGCCAGACATTCCAGGCGAGGGCACCTGCCGGAGCAGGGATGAGGCAGGCAGGGGAGTGATGGCGGGGAGCACAAGGGGCTTCAGGGTGGACAGGTGGGTGGGCAGTGAACCCGCAGGCCTCTGGATGCTCTGAAGTTTGAATTTTAATTTTATTCTGGGCACCAGAGAGCCCTAGAAGGCTTAGGGTCTGCTGTTTTACAGATGATGGAATTTAAGCTCCATTTAATTAAACTTTCTTGTTTCGGTAGAAGGGCAGGCGTTTTCAACTCACTTTCTCAAAATGAGCTCAGGGCCATTTTGAAATAGTTTCTATTCTTATCATTTAATGGGAGGTACGATTATTCATGAACGTCTAACGTGCTGAGTAAGAACTAGCTGAAAAGCACTCTGTGACGGGATTTGAAACTCCGCTGTTCGCATGGCTGGTACCAAAATTATAAGCAGTGGAGGTTAAGTTTCAGTCTCTCCGTTGCTAATGGTGCCCTGGGTTCACCCTCTGAGGGCCCCTGGAGGCCGAGGCAGGAGGAGGGGAAATGTGTAAATAGCTACAGGGAGAAGAGTGTCTCGCTTCAGTGTGAGCTCTTGGGTCTGCCTGGGGTCAGGCTGCCGCTGGGGGCTGCCCCGGAGATGAGTGGTGAGGATCCCGCCAAAGTCAGCCCCTTCCTCTCGGGGTCAGGACCCAAGGATCAGGCTTAGGGCCCCCTGGGGAGACTCAGCCTGTGCACCGAGTGTGGGTCTGATCTCGTCCCCCTGAAAGATGCTGCTCTATGTCACCCTCATCTTAAATGATCGCCTGCCTCCTTGGAGGTCCCCGCCCCCGGGCTGCGGGAGGGCAGTGGGTGGTTATGGAGTTCGTATACAACGTGACAAGGTGTCTCTGGCTTTCAGATCATTTTGGGGGGGCACTGCTCGTGTGCAAAACTGAGGGTCCCCTTCCCTTTCTCCACTAGCCTGTGGCACCTGACGGCCAATGGTAAATACCTCAGAGCTGCTTTCCTTGTAAGGGGTATGGCACCAGCCTTGATTCCTCCCCCCTCCTTTGTTTTCCATCAAAACAACACTGCGCGGGGAGAATTCTCCCAAAGGCTTAATTAAAAACACAAAAGTGATACAATGTCATTATCAATGGGCTGCATTTTTAAGGGGACATGTGGCCCTACAGACGACAGGGGGTTCTGGATTTACACTGGCAAACTTGGAAGGGTTTAGGGATCAGGGGTTGGAAGGTCTAAAGAAGGCGGCGCTTGCTGGGGACGTCTCGACAGAGGGCTGTGGCGTGGAGGCTACTTGGAAAATAGAAGAACGAGGTAGGAATCCTTTAAGAGCCCAGGGTGTTTTGTACGTAGGGCTTTCCGTGTCATGTGCTGTTCAAAAACGGAAGTGCAGGTTTGTAATGAGAAACCGAACGGCCAATCTTTTAGTCTCTTGTCATGAAGCAGCTTTTGTTGGGAGAGTGTGAGCCATCAAAGGAAAGACAATTATGTGCTTAAAAGTATTCACTGGCAACAGTGGCCCTGCTCCGCTCATTTTGGAATTATCCCTTTAATTCAGGAGCTGGGTGGCTCAGGCCCCTTCCCTCAGCACTTGGGAGAGAATGCATTTGAGGCTTATGGACTTTATTTCCTGTGTCTGTGAAAGTACAGTGAAGCTTTCAAAATATGTACAGGTCTGATAGTGAGTGCCGTTCCAAACGTGGAATTCTCAGTCACGCGATGGGTGCTGTCATTGGCAAGTCACGGTGACCTTCCTCCTTTACTATTCCGGGAAATGAGTGAGCAGTGGGTTCAGCCCCGCGTTCTCAGCCCAGACGCCTCTGCTGTCATCGCCGGGTGTTTTGAGCCTTCATAAACCACCGTGACCCTGCCAGGAGGAGGAGGTGCGGTGCAGTAGAAAGGGCCTTGGCGGGGTCAGGAAACCTGGGCTCTAGTCCTGGTTCCTCTGCTCAGTTCCGGGGACCTCCTCACGGGTCACTCACGGACACCCACATCGCTCCTCCAAGCCAAAGGGGCCCAGAGTGGGTAATTTCAGGTCAAGGAGAGTTTTGGTGACCCCACCCTGATCAGAGTGCCTGCTAGCCTATCTGTTTTATATTTGGGGGTTTCCGGTAAAATGTTATCAGAAGAAAGCATTTCAAGGCTAAAGCCATCAACAGTTTTGCCGTTTGCTGCTTCCTGTTTCTAAGACGATTTCTCTGAACTCAGCTCTTATTCTGCTAACAGTTCTCAAAACCGACACACAGTTAAGGGTAAATCATAATTTAAAGTGCAGAATTCCTGTTCGTACAGCATGCATGAATGGACCAACATCTATCCACCCCTCCATCCATCACGGAAACTTGTATGGACCGAACATTTATCTGACTGGAGACAAATCTAAATAAGACTGAGTTCCTGCAGATGGGTAACTTGCAATTTAGCAAGTGGTGACAGACCCGTAATTGAGAACTGCCGTGCTTTGTAATGATGGCCACGGGCAGCTAGAAGACAGAAGGCGTCCTTAGTTTCGGGGAGGTTGGGGAGCCTCACGGAGGAGGAGCCTTGGAGTTGGACCACAGACCTTCCTTCGGCCACTCAGCAAGCCTGCTGCGTGTGCCAGGACCAGTCCAAAGGCCAGGGCCACAGCAGAGGACAAAGCAGACAACCATCCCTGCCTCGGTGGAGCTGACATTCTTGGCTTTCAGGTTATCTAGTGGCAAGGTTCGCCACACCACCGGCTGGCTCCTCCTCCACCACCATACTGCCCCCCCTCTCCGTGTCAGAGTAAAGCAGCGTTTGTGTGTGTTTATTTGTGTTTCTGATTACATACTTAGCCCAGGTGTATCATAGAAGACTGTGAAAAAAGGAGCCTACTACAGAAGTCACCCCTGATCCCTGCCCCCCAGGAGGGACCTCTGACACCCTCCAGTCCGTGTGTCTGTGCGCAGGTGCTGGACGCACGAAGATGAAGTCCCTGCACGTGTACTGCAGCGAGACTTCCTCTCGCCGCTTACAGCGAATCGTGAGCGTTTTCTCACGTCATCCAGGTTTCTCTGAAAACACCGCAACCTTCTGTCACATGGATGTCATAATGTCCCCTGTTATGATCACGTGGGTATGTTGTCCCCTGGATGTAATTCAGTCCCTCTCATTTGTCGAACAATTTTGAAAACGATTTTCCCTTTTAAAAAAATCACCACGACCTACCCTTTGTACATAAATCTTTGTCTGAGTTTCTTAATGTTTCTTGGAAATAAATTTTCGGAAGGAGAACGCACAGGCTGTACACGGTTGAGGGCTTTTGATCGGTGTGGCTACCTGGTTTTGGGGAAGGTTGTGTCTGTTTAGGTCCCGACCAGCAGGGCATCAGATCCTTCAGCTTCTGATCTGGGTGGCTGGAGCAGCAGTCTGGATTCCCAGCAGAGCCGACCTCAGGCCCAGCACGGCTGCTCTTGTTGAGTGTTTGGTCCCCGCTGGGTTCAGGCTTCTGGAGAGCACGACGGTGCTTCCAGTGCCTGCCCGATCGCAGACTTGCACGAAAATGGATGTCTGATGGACGCATGCTTGCATGCATGAGCCAAGAAGGGCTGTTTCGGTGGGAGGGGAATAGAATTCCTGTTACTGTCCCAGAGTACCTTATCGAAGGACTCACAGGCCAAGGGAAACCCATCTACCGACCCGGGCTTGTCTGAAAGCCACCTCCGAGAGCTCAGTGCGTGTCTCAGAGGCCTAGAGATGGTGCGCCGTCCTCAGAGTTGAAGTTCAGTTAGATGGTGTGTCTTCACTGCCTACTTTTTGGGGGCCGGTTAGTCTTCTCAGCAGCCTGGCCAAGGAGGTGCTCTCTTCATCCTTGTTTTTAGGTGGGACTCAGAAGTTTTGTGATGAATTTGAGATAACACAGAGCTCTGGTGTTGAATGTTTGTGCCCTCGCCCACATGCATGTGTTGGAATCCTGGCTCTCTGTGTGATGGTATTAGGAGGCAGGACCTTGGGAGGGGCTTAGGTCATAAGGGCAAATAGACAGACCCTCACGGATGGATGGGAGACAGCCCTCCATGAACCGGGAAGAGCGCCCTCTCCTGACCGTGCTGGCACCCTGGTCTTGGATGTGCAGCCTCCAGCACTGTGAGAAATCCATTTCTGTTGTTTTTAAGCCACCTAGTCTGTGCTATTTTGTTATAGCAGCCAGAACAGACTGAGACACACAGCTGATATGTGGTCGAGCTGGGATTATTCCCAGGCCTGTCGGACTTTGAATGCTCTGCTAAGAACTCACCTCTGTGTGCGGATCATGGGACTGGTGTCTGTGTGAAAACCTCCTTCTGTGGCTGAGAGGGAAAACGCGTAGCGGGATGGCCCCTGTGCTGGAAGGCAAAAGGACAATTGCTTTCTGGTCGATAGGACATGACAATAGCTTTAGGAGGCATGGTGCCCCCAGTGGTCCTCAGCCAGTATGATGAAGGGATTCTGATGCAAGGGAGCTCATTTAATGACAAAGGACCGAGATATTGCGATTCTTTATTTATATGCCTCATACCGCTCTCGGAAGGAGAAACTGCTGCTTCATGAAGCTCTCAGGCCTGGGGGGAAAGGCTCTCCTAAACAAGAAGTGGGGGTGAGAAAAGAAACCAAGTTCAACCCAGGCTGTTTTTCCTTTGGCAACAGTGAAAGATAGTCACACGTGCACACACACACACGTGTGTGCACGCAGCCAGTGGGGGCTTCTTGTGTGATTTCTCTATTGCCTGTGCCCCCAGAGGGGAGGCCTGATGTCCTTCATTGTTCTCTTTTCTTGAACATTGTATGGCAAGATTTTCTCGTAAAAAATGCCACAATAAACAATTTTACACAGCACCCTTTGAGTTTTATGTCATCTCTGTGAAACAGTAATGGAGATTCACTTATTCTTGATATCGGAGTGAGAGTGCGTGTGAACCACTCTAGCGGCAGTGCCCAGCGGTGGCTTGTGGGGAACTTACCTCCCCACGTTCCCACCATCCCACCATAAATCACCCCAAAATGCACACGAAGGAAAAGTGCCGTGTTTCTCCCGCCGGGTAGTCTCCTCGGAGCCTCTTTCGTGTCAGAATTTGGGGATCGTCCCTGTCCCTCTCCTCACACTCTGTTCTGTGCACACCCAGACTCCCGCCAACCCAGCCCTGTGCTGGGAGTGGAGGAGGGGAAGTGAGAATGGGCCTAAAGCTGCTGGCCACTAAGTTTCCTGTTCAATAGGATGTGGTCACTTAGCTTCTGTTGTCTGTGTGTCTCGCTCAGGCACCCCTAACAGTGACGTACAGGGTGCCGGGGACTGAATGCCATCATCAGAGACACTGGGACCCACTGGGACTTAGCCCTGTGGGGAATCAAGTCGCAGGCGATTTCAAGAGCTCCAGGAGGCAGCCTGGAATATCTTGTTCATGGCCATTTGGGCGCTGTTGGTTTGATATGGTTTGGTTCTTGATGCACAGTGGGAGAGACCGGACCGTGAACTGGTTCCTCCATTCTAGGAGCTTATTGGAGGGAGGTGTGGGGGTTTTTTTTGTTTTGTTTTTTTACTGCTGGAAATGACAACTTGGAAGCAGTCATTAAAACAGTGCCTGGGGGTGAGGAATGTTGAAGGATGGGCCACTTCCAGTCAAGTTACCTGTCTTTGCTTGGCATTTCCAAACTTGCCTCAAATACCTTTCTGAGAAAGTCTTAAGATCGGGAATCTTTCAAGTGAAAGTTATCCCTCCCCATAATCCCATTCACATTGGATTAAGCAGAAAAGGGACTGTTTTTTTTCGGTGCAGGGAACCGGAAAAGTCCAAGGACCTTAGGATCTGGTCTCATGCCTTATCTGTCCCTTCATGGTGGCAAGATGGCTGCCAACAGTTTCAGCCTCCATCCCACCCTCTCAGAAATCAATACAAAGGAAGAATACGTTCCCCCCCCGCCCCAGCAGTTTCCACAAGAGCTTTGGTATGTAAAGTCCATGAGGACAGGGATTTTTATATTTTGTTTACTGTCATATCCCCAGCTCCTGGAGCAGTACCTGGTGTATAGTAAGTGCTCAGTAAATGTGTGAGTGAATGAATGAATGAATGAATGAATCTCACTGGTGTGGCTGGGGTCACATGCCTAGTTCAAGAGTTGGGAGAATGGTTCCCAAAGCGAACTGGGGGTACCGTTACCCAATATGGGGCATAGGATGCTGGACAGAAGCCACCCAGCGTTTGTTCTGAGAGTACTGGAGGAGCCTTCTAGGAAAACCAAAATAGCAACTGAGTATCAATCAGCCTAATTACTGGGCAAGGAGGAATTCTAGCCGGCGTGTGGAATCCTATACGTCCACATTGCCTTATTGAAGAGTTCAGGTAAGAGCCTCCAAGGCTTATCTTGTGACCGAAATAAGAGCCTTAAAGTTGGCTGTTGAAATCTTCTAGAAAAATAAGACGACATCTGGGCATGTTCATTCCGGCACATAACTTAGGGACACGTGTACCCAGCAGCCTGTGGCTCACGGCCGCTTTTGGCCCAGGGTCACCAGGGGCTGCTGAAGGATATTCCTTTTTTCCTCTGATGAATAATAGAAGCAGGAGAGGCAAGAAGTGAACTGTAATTGGATTAGAAAGACAGCTTGGACTCATATAATAGGCCGTTTTGGAGTCTTTTTACCACTTGAAAACCCTTTTTTGCACTGAAAGTGATGACGTTAACTTTTTGATTCCCTTTGCCTCCTGTTGTTGGAAGACAGATGAATCTCTGAGGCTGAAGGAGAGGCTGAGTAAATAGACATTTTCCCAGGGAAGTAGGTCAGGGCTGGTGCAGCAGCCCCGAGGTGCTGGAGGCCCGAGAGCCTTCCTCCATGTTGCACCGCCTGCCTGTGCTGTGGAAGGGCTTTGGCTCACCTCACGTCTGCATCCTGCTGGTGGGGAGTGGGGAGAGGTGCAGCGGAGGGCACCCCCAAACCCAGCACCTGCTCCTTTTGTCATGGGTGTTTGTTTCTACGTGCACGGGAGGCTGGGCAAGTCGTCTTTATTCTGATTGGCAGGTGCTCAGCTAAAATTTTGCGCCCTTTGGTTCTACAGAGGGGGCCGGTACTGGAGGTAAATCGGTAGTTCTGCTACATTAAGGTGCGGCAGTTCAGCTTGTATGTGCTCTGAGCCCTGGCCGATTGCAAATGCATTTCATAAACCTCTGCTCGGTCAGTGGACTGGGTTGTGTAGTGTCCCTCTGAAATGCATGTCCTTCCTGGAACCTCAATGGGGACTTTATCCGTCGAGGGGAAGTAGTTAGGATGAGGCCCTACCAGAGTAGGGTGGGCTCTTCACCCAGTGTGACTGGTGTCCTTAGAAGAGAGGAGGTGCACAGACACACAGAGGAAGGAGGCCACGTGATGATGGAGGCGAGGATTGGAGCAACGCCCCCCATGGGCCAGGGCGGGCCGAGTGCCACCAGCTGGAAGAAGCCAGGACGTTTCCTCCTCCAGAAGCCTTGAAGGGAGCACGGCCCTGCTGACACCTTGACTTTGCACTTCCAGCCTCCAGCCTTGGGAGGGGTTTCATTTCTGTTGTTTTAAGCCACTGTGTTTGTGGCACTTGGTCACAGCAGCCCTGGGAAACTCATACATTCAGGAAGAACACAATTTTTTCTCTGCTTTGACCCAGTGGGAATTGTTTCCAACTGGAATCAGAGAGTCCAACTTCTCAGCTTCACCCTGTGCCCAGGAGTGACTCAGTGAAGGTTCCAGTCCAGGGACGAGGCAAGTGGTCAATGATATATCTACTTAGCATTATAATCAGTCCAGTGGAGGATCAGACATTAAAGCAGTAACTAAACTGATACATATTCAACAACAGTTGTGATAAGTTATACAAAAGAGGGTGGCAGGGGGTCAAGAAAGACTGTCGCAAGGAAACCGAATGCCATGTTGGTAGGAGTGGGGGTGTGCCGTGGAGGGGGTCGCAGAAGCCTTTCTCTGCTAAGAAAGCCACATCGGAGCTAAGACACGGGTGACTGTGGGTCAGGAAAAGGATGGGGAGACAATGGGGGCCGTCTTCTTCAGAAAACATCTCAGGAGTTTACCAGCCATGACCGCCCTCCAGGGAGCTAAAACCCCGGGCCCCACCGCAGACCTTCTCTGCCAGGATTCAGGGAGGGTGCCCTTGTAGGCTCTGGGGTCCAAAGATGTGTGTTTCTTTTAAACCCGCCCTTGGGACCTTTTTTTGGGGGGGGTGATTGCTGCACTAGGGCAGGGTCTCAAGCATTCATGTTCTGATGAGCCACCTGGAGAGCTCGCCGCCAACCCCCCACCCCCTTGCAGATTTTGGGTGGGATTCAGTAGGTTTGAGGTGGGACTTGGGAATCGATTTAACAAACAGATGCCTCAGGTGACACTGACTCGGGGTGTTCCCTGACCTCATTTTGAGGAACACAACTCTGGCAGGTGTGGCAGCTCTGGAAAATCTGAACTTGGTCTCCACCACAGCAAATGATTCTGGGAGAATAAAAGTGGGTAGCACATGACCTGGACTTGGAGAAGCAGCCCCTGGGAGGCCTGCGGTGGCAGGCGGGAAGAAGGGTCCCCGGTCCTCGGTGCCTTCGCCATTTCTGGCCCTCACCTCGCCCCAGGAGGTGAACGCTGTACATCTAACACCCAGCCCCGACTTCAGGGTTCTGTGCGATTGCAACAGCCATAAAATGACTCTGTGTAGGCTTTTTCTGCAAAAAGAAGACTGGCTCAGGCCCCTCTTCCTATTCCCGTCCATTGTCGAACCTTGAATTCCAATCTAAAGCAGCATCTTTCATGTTTGGGAACCACAGCGCTTTTGTGATCAGTGGGGCTTGCTGGGGGCGCTTGAGCTGAAAATGGAAACTGGAAAAATGAAAAGGTCTCTGACCACAGACTTCCCGCTGGCCCACCTGCCTCCTCCATTGGCAGGGGGCACCTTGGGTTGTGATCACTGACACATCATGTTTAGGCGGTCGGGCGATTGAAGGTGGGTCGGTCTTGGTCTGAAGCTGGAGTGTAAATCGTCGCACAGCTGCGCGTGTGTCTGTCTGTCTCTCTTCCCTTGCTGCCTTCTGCTTGGGCTTCAGTGCCTCCTGCGCTGTGAGTTTTCCTTTGCTGGGTTGCATCCACCACATGATGCTGCTAGTCCTTCCCGCCTGACCTTTAGATTGTTCTCTGCAGGGAAAATGTGATCGTTCTCCTGTCTTCTTGAGCAGATGTGTCACAGCCTTCTTCTCGCCCGCCCCCCCCTCCCTGGGAAGACAGCGTTTTAAAGCCAGGGTGACTTTTGTGTTAACAGTGTGGAAATGAATATTAGACGTGAGGACCACTCCATGGCTCACGGCCGTTTGGGCGGCAGCCTGGGGAGGGACCCTGGTGTGCCCAGCTTTTGAGAACAATGACGTCAGCTTTTGGAGGGGGGTCTGGCTTTTTGCCTGTGGGTGACACAGCGTGGCTGGACTGTGGGCTTCATCAGCCAGAGCTTAATCCTGGGCCTCGAAGCCCATGCAGGCGTGAGAGTTGGACAGCCAGGCCAAGTTCATGAGCTGCGTGTCCCGGTTCCTGCTCCCGGATGGCGAGATTGTCTCGAGGGTGTGTTCCTGGAACTTTTCAGTCAGCTGCACCGCGGTTCGTGTTTAACGACCACACCTGAACCGCCCGCCTGCCAGGGCTACTCGGGAGGAGAAACTGAATCATAGGGTGGTGAGGTCTCAGAGCTGGAAGGAGCCCCTGAGCAAATCAGAGGGAGGAGACCTTCCCTAGGAGCAGGGAGACCCCTAACTCGGGGCTCCACCTCCCCTGCGTTACAGTGGAAACAGATTTCTGATGACGGGGTGCGGGGAGGCTTGCTAGCTTTCTACTGGGATTATGCAAATAAATAATAGTCCCATTGAGCAACCTGATGGAACTCGGTTTTTATAAAGAGGCCTATCTGGATAGAGGGAGGAATACACTGAAGCCACATTTCGGTGTGAGGTATTTCAAACTCTCATCTTGCTTTTGGGGACTCCACTGGTGCAGTGGACCCTGTATAAATGAAGAACACAGCCGTGGGCAGAAGACTGCCCGCAAACAGTCTTCTCCCCGCCAGGACCCCGTCAGCAATTCTTGCTTAAAATGACCCCATTGTTCCCAACAATTACCAGACTAATAACAGTGGCGCCTCTTTTTGAGAGCCTATTATGTGCTGCACTGGCCACTGTAGAAACAATATCTTGTTTAATAGAGCAGCTTTGGGGAGGTTCTCGTTGTCCTTATTGTGCAGCCGAGGAAGTCGGACTTGGAGAGGCAGAAACATTTCTTCCAAGATCACACCAGTTGAACATAGATTACTGGGTCTTTTAGGCTAAGAATCCTATTCCAATGCACCAGAAGAGTATATACTCATTAAAAAAAAGAGTCAAAGATAAATCTTTCCCGAGTGGGAAGTAGGGCTACAGATCATTTTACAATGTGTGTTTTCTTGTATGTATTACTTTGCATGTTTAAAATAGTGGTAAAAATTTCAAACAGACATACATTGTCTGATAACTTAAAATTTTTACATGGATTTTTTAAAGAATTAAGCGAATGTGTCAGGGGCCCAAGACCTCTGGAAACGGGGCTTCGATCAGGGACTTGTGTCTCAGGGAAGGAGGAGGAGGTGGAGGCTTGCTCTGTCCAGGAAGGCCGGCCCTGGCGGCGGCTCCGCGGAGGATGCGATTGGCCCCGCAGCGGAGTGCGCCCAGGCCTGCCATCACCGTTGTGTCGGCTCCGGCTGCCGTAACGAAATACCATGCACGGCGTGGCTGCAACAGCGGAAATTTACTTTCTCGTAGCTTTGGAGGCTGGAAGTCCCAGATTGGGGTGTGGGCAGATTGGTTTCTTCTGAGTCCTCTGTCCTTGGCTTGCCGACGGCTGCCCCATTGCTGTGGCCTCACGTGGTCTTTCCTTTACGCGCCCACATCCCTGGTGTCTCCTTTTGTGTCCAGATTTCTTCTTCTCATGGGAACACCAGTTTGGATCAGCACCCACCCTGACGGCCTATTTTAAATCCATCACCTCTTTAAAGGGCCCATCTCCAAACCCAGTCACATTGTGCAGTCCTGGGGATTAGGGCTTCCACCTGCAGATTTGGGGAAAACGCAGTTCAGCCTCTAACAACTGTTCCTGGTGAATTTGGGTGGAGATCTGTGCCTCCAGCAATGTGAGGTTGCGGAGGGCTGTCGGCTCCCCATATAAACCACTGTGGGGGTGTTGCGGCAACAGCATGCTTCAGACCGAATCCTGGCCTTGTGTCCGTTTCCGAGCAAGCAGCCACATAACCCTGCCTGATAGCTTGAACTTGGAACCTGAGGCAGCCCCTGTTGTCTGACCTCTTAGGTTCTCTGACAGCACCTGGCATGGAGGTTCCTCTCACAGCAGGCGAGAGAAAAGCAGCGTTCAGCCTTCCAGTTGCATTAAGCAACAGAATCCTCTGAACATGTCTTTTCTTGCTGGGTGACCTGGGCCAGAGGGTGCTCTCCAAGATGCCAGTCTTGGCCTAGCGGGTGGCAAGGAAAAGCAGACAAGCGTAGCCAACCACACATCTTGAACACCCTTCCCTTCACCATTGTGAAGTTATTTCTGATATTTACATTGTGAAATTTCTCACCTTCCGGTCCATACGACACATCGAGACGGGCTGTTAGATCACTAGTGGGAAGTGGGCTTCTGGTTGTCATCTTTCAATCACTACCCACCCCTGTCAGTGGGTGTTTCCTACTTAGGGACCTTGCACATTACCTGGCTGCACTAGATTAAAAGGGACATATGCCGCGTCACGCAGTTGGTGCCCCTGGGTTTTAAGGTAAATTGCAGATAATAGAAGATTTTGTCAGAAAACTTCCCCATGTCAGCGTTCAGCCCTGAGCCTGCACTGCTCCCAGGTGTGAGCACGGTGATTTCCTGTCTTGCAAAGTTCAACAAAGTCAAGACAGAGATTGGATTTGATGCTGCATTTTTATTAGATGTTAAGTCTTGAAACTGTTTTTGGCCAAACATCGGTCATGGGAATTTGAGAAGCAGAAACCGAGTTTCCCTTTTCACTCTTTGAAAAGAGAGGATGGATTCATCGCAAGAACTGGCATTTCAGAAAACAAAAAAAGGTTTCGTCTGTGCAAAGAGACAACATTGAGATCTCAGAACTGCATCGTTTTGAAATGTTTCCAAAATTCGAGAGTAAAATTTGAGAAATAATAAAATATTGACCACGGCTCAAAGAGAAAAATACGGGGCGATCTCTGGCGAAGCCTTTCATTTTGCTTCTTCCCTTTCTCTCTCTCTAACTTACTGGGAGCCCCCTCATCTGCGCCCCGGACTGTGCTGGGTGTCAGGGGCGGTCTCTGCCTTATTCAGTCTCAACATCAAGCCTCGTGGACAAGTGGATTTGATCATCTTCTTGTTTACCCAACAGATGTTTTTGAGAGCCGGCCATGTTTAGGCACGGTTCTAAGGTCAGTACAAGTAGCCTCTCATTGGGTACATGTGCAAGGGACATCCTGTTAGATTTTCCCTGTAATGCTCCCTCTGTGACCGTCAGAAAGAACTGTCGGCCCAGTCTACCCCTCACTTCCATTTCATTTGATCCTGACTTTTCTGAGGATGACTTGGGGCAGGGCAGATGGGAGAATTTAGCAAGAGCTCGTGAGTAAAATCCACATAATGGGGAGTTGCCCCCAACCCTCGTGATCTATTCTTCCCGTAGCAGTCTTCAAGAGATTTTTAAAAACAAAAATCTGTTTACCATAGCCCTCTTCTTAGAACCCTCCAGAACCTCCCGTTGCACTTGGGTGGAAATTGTCACCACTTACAGGATCTACAGGGCTTCTCAAGTGCCAGGCCTTGTCCACCTTTGTGTTGGTTTCCCACTCCCCCTGGACTCGCCTGCTGTGCTCCAGGCATTTGGATCTTCTTTCCATCTCAAAAGCTGCCTCAGGGCCTTTGCACTCGCTGTCTTCTCTACCTGGAATGCTCTCTTCGAAGACTGCCTTATTTCCATCAATCTGACCATCTGTTCTAAAAAATTCCCCTTATTGCATCACTGTCTTTTATTTTCTTCAAATCATGTTTGACTTCCTGAAGTTGGCTTCTTTTTCTTTCTCTTTCTCTTTTTCTTTTTCTAGGCTATTAACCATCTCCCCTGGTCAGAATAGAGGCCGCCTGAGGCAGAGCCTTTGTCTGGCCATACTCCCTGTGTATCCCCAACACTACCCCAGTGCCTGCTTCGGAGTAAGAACTCACTAAATTGTATTGTTGATTCATGAAATGAGTAATTATCTTTTAATGCCCTCTGGAAGCTGGGAGTCAAGAATGGAATTCCTTTTCAAAATTACACTTTTGGCTGTTGAAGTGTGCTTCTGGAACAAGACTGAGCTTGGAGATACCACCACAGGGCATGACATTGATTGAACTAAGGTTTTATTAACAAGAATCCAGGGTGTAACGGAGAAAAATTTCAAGTAGAATTTATACCTACACTTGCCTGTAACTCTCTTACTGGCTTTCAGCCAAGTTTGATTTCCTTGACCCAAGAAAGATCAGAAAATGAAACAAAACAGTAATCTGAAATGGTGTGTTAGGGCGCAGGGGTTGGCTAGCAACGTACACTGCCTCAGCCATTAACACCTGGGGGTGGGGGGCGGGGCTCTGATCAGGTGCTGACGTCACCGCCGCGATCTAGCGCTGTGACAAGATCTTGATTGCTTTCTCATCCGAAGACAGGTGTGGAAGTGAACGTTTTTGCCTGGAACCAGGTAGGTCTGGGCTATTTAACTGGTTCTTAAATAAAGGTGTTTGTAGAGGGCACCACTCATTCCCCGAACAGGCATTTGCTGAACCCTATCAGGTGTGTGGTGCTCGGAGAATGAAACAGACGTGCTGGCTTGTGATGGAGTGGCTTGGGACCTGTCCTGTGTGAGAGCAGTGGACATAATACAGGGGCGGGCAAAAGTGGGTGTGCAGTTCATATGGAAAATAATACAATAAATAATAAGGAATAATGCAAGAACAAACCTTCTCGAATTCACAACTGCACACCCACTTTTGCCCACCCTGAGTGTGCAAGTGTGTCAAATGCTTCGTGTATGGTAAAGGTGTTAGCTAATTGCATGGGAGCTGTACTAGGTGAGGAGGCTTCGGGTGGGCCATGGAGGGGTGATGTGACGGTCCCTGACTCTGGCTCAGGCTAATGCTGGCAGGTGACTCATCCTGGTCGGAAGGGAAGGACAAGAGCGTCTTGTCTATAGGGAGACTTGGTGAAGGTCCGTGGAGGGCATTCCCTCCCAAAGCATTTAGTCCATTGGTGGGACTCTGCCCAGGGTGGAACCGGGCTCTTTGCTACTCGTGACCCATACACTGCACTGGACTTAGGGCTACAGGTGGGTGGATGGAATAGGGCAGATTTCCCTGAATGTCGAGCAGGGTGCCCTCTGAAGGGGTGCCAGATGAAAGACGGAGCCTGCCCCACACGCTGGCACTGCCTGGGAGCCATCGCACCCCAAGTCTGTGTTCCTCATCACTGCTCTCATTTGAGTGGTGCGGCGATAGCATCTCAGAAAAGATAGATTCGGTCTCCGCTTCTGAGGATGTGGTGAGTTGGAGGCAATTTTCCAGGGAAAGGATTTTGTCTCAAAGCATTAAAATAGAATCCGTTCTAAGTCAATACTTCTTTTCAACTTAACTTCTCAACACTCCTGTGATCCACCAAGAGTTCCACCACTTCAGCGTTTTTGTAGGCGTGTTGCAGGAGCACGTCACCTTGAATTCAGAACAGTAACTCTGGGGTTGGGGGCGGGGGCCTAGCTGATGGGCTGGGAGGCATTTAGAGTTCATTTTTGAAGACACTTAAACACTGCTATTTTTTTAGGGATTTTTAAAAAGAATGAAAAATTGTGAAATTATAAAAATCACATAACGACATTCACCATTTTAACCACTGTAGGTGCACAGTTCAATGGTGTTCGGCATATGCACGTTATTTGCTGTGCAATCAATCTCCGGAGCATTTTTCATGGTGCAAAACTGGGACACCATTCCCCACATCCCCACACTCCCTGATAGCCCCCACGCTACCCTCTGATTCCATGAATTTGACCACTTAATACGTCAGAAAGTAGATCCATACAGTATTTATCTTTTTTCTTTTTTTTTTTTTGGACTGGCTTATTTCACTTAGCATAGTGTCCTCAAGGCTCCCCAATGCTCTAACATGTATCAGGTATTTTTCCTCTTTAAAATTGAGTAGCATTCCATTGTAATGTATGTAACACGCTTCCTGTCTCCCTTCATGCACTGATGGACAAGACAAGTGGTGGGCTGTTTCCAGGGCTCGGCTGTCGTGAGTAGTGGTATTATGAACATGTATATGCAAATATCTCTTTGAAATCCTGCTTTCCATGCTTTTGGCTTTCTACCCAGAAGCAGGATTACTAGATCATATGGTAATTCTATTTTTAATATTTTGAGGAGCTGCTATCCTGTTTGCCATAGCAGCGGTGCCGTTGTGTATTCCTACCGACTGCGCACAAGGTTTCCACCTACTTTGCAGCCTTGCCAACGAGGGTGTTATTTTCTGTTTCTTCGTAGTAGCCGTCCTGATGGCTGTGAGGTGGTATCTCGTTATGGTTAAGCAACGCAGTTTTATTACTTTCTGCCTCATGTTGCAATCAATCCATAAATTGTAATCTTGACAAAATGCAATCAATACCTAGCGTAATCAATATACTAGTAAAAGCTAATAGCTCCTGGTTATTATTTATTAAGTCTTCTAAGCACCTTGTGTGACTCACTTCTCACCTCAACTCCACGAGGAAGGTTCCACTTTTACCCCATTTTACAGGTGGGGAAAATGAGGGTTGGAAAATTTAAGTAACTTACCCAAGGTCACACCTAGTAAAGGCCAGCACCTTGACCCTGGCTGTCAAACCTCCAGGGAGGCCTCTCCCTCTTTCTAAGTAACTAAGCTGTGTTAAAATCCTGAGCTGACCCATTATCAGGAACGGGGTCGTAGATAACGAGATCCTTCCTTGAGAGCGGAGTTTCTTACTGGACTCAGGCATAAGAGGATTCTGGAATAAGGTTCATGCCTCAGGCATCACCAAAGCCTCATGAAGCAGCCCAAGCCTCATGAAGCAGCCCAAGCCAGGGCTCCACAAACAGTGGCCAAATCTCTTTAAGCTTGTTGCTTGTAAAGGTCTCTACCTTTTTGGTTTGAGGTCCAGTAACTCTTGAGTAAATAATAGAGAAAAGAGGAAAGAGACACCTAATTTTGAACGTTTTTCTTGACACTATTCAGTTCCTGAATTTGGCTTGTATTGTGTGTGTGTGAGGAGAGGAGGATGGTGAGTGAATGAATTATTGCACGAGAGGGTTTGCTCCTAGATCCCCCAGATTTTCTGGGAAGCCATGGAAACACTGGAGTGCCTGTCAAGTTCAATGTCAAATATTTGGTTTAATTTTTGCTAATCTTGATCTTATTTCATTTTGTTTCCCCATTAGGCCTGATATTAGTCCAGTTCCCCGTAGGTGCCGCTGAGTGACTGCCGGCCACAGCTGCCCCTATCAGTTCTGATGTTTGTGTTGGATCGGCGTCTTAACAAACGCTTCAGATTACATTAGGAAAAATACATTACGTTACTTCAAGTCAGGGGAGCGATTTCACACTCACATCTGCTAATCCTGTTCGTAAATAATGGCACGGGGCCACCGAACAGGGCCAATTAAATCTGCAGGGCCACTCCGCACTCTTTGATAGGTTTTGTTTACATTTTTCTTTATTTTGGCACCATAAAATGAAGTCTCCATGAAAAAGTCAACTCACACACTGATGCCCTAAAACTTTTTTTAAAAAAACAAGACAAATTTGCAAAAAACCGGACATGTTATTTCCTGTCACAAAATCCTAGACACAGGTTGAAGGATGTGTGTGATGGCGGGTTTTGGGGATCATGGAACTGGGGAGTCTGAGAATTTGCCATCCAAACGCAGCCTTCCCCCTGGACGGGGGCAGACATGCCTGCTCGGTCCTGTCGCGGGCTCAGACCTACCTCTGCAGTTAGGCCTGCAATGAGTTAGCGCCCTTCCATCTGCATGACACTTGTGAATGAGAATGCCTGTCTCGGGGGACCTGTGTAAAGATTTAACAAGCTGAGGTACATCAAGTACCTGGTGAAATATGATGGTCCGTTAAAAGGTTGAATGCCTTAGAGGTTAGTTACTGTCCTTATCATTTATTAGGGGCTGAATTGCGTCCCTTCCAAATATTTATGTTGAAGTCCTAATCTCCATGACCTCAGAATGGGACTCTGTTGGGAGATAGGGTCTTTAATGAAGTGATTAAGTTAGAATGAGGTCATGTGAGCAGGCTCTAATCTAGTCTCACTGGTGTCTTTGTAAGAGGAAATTTGGACTTGAAAAGACACAGCAAGGGTCCAGGCTCACAGAGGGTAGCCCACGGGAGGACCCCGGGAGGAGTTGGCCAACCACAGGCCAGGGAGAGAGGCCTCAGAAGAAACCAACCTTACCGACACCTTGATCTCAGACTTGCGCCCTGCAGCACTGTGAGACAACAGAGTCCGGTTGTTTAAGCGGCCCGCCCCCACCTGGGGTGTGTTGTTATAGCAACTCTAGCAAACTCAGACACCCTGTAATCCCTCTGATGCTTTTGCGACGTCTTGAGTACCTTGTGTTTGAACAAAATATTCACATTCCATTTTCTCTGCAACTCATTTCCTTGGAGGTCTCTTCTTCAGTTGTTTGAGTTATTCTGGACTGTTATGCCGCTGTCGGGCACCTGGCAGGGCCATCTTCCTGCCTCCTCCCTTGTTCAGCCGTGTGGCTCCAGGGATGCTGGGCCTCCCCTTGCATCTTAATAACAGTCACCGTCTTTGAAAGGGGCGTCTGTTCTCCCTGCGGCTCTGTGCATGGGTCAGAAGTCAGCTTCTTCACTTTCCTAAGCATACGGGTCCCTTTTATTTTCAAGGCTTTATTGCCAGCCGTGACTGGGACACAGGCAGATAGAACGGGAGGTGGTTAGATTTGAGGGGGATCATAAACTGCCAGGGTGGGCTTCTGCCCAGTACAAAGCCGGAAGATCAAAGAGATGAGCCCATGGAGGACAGGGCGGTGCTAACACCTCGTGACCGCATCGTCCGAGGGGTCCACTGAGCCTTCAGAGGTGCCTTTACTGGACACTTCCCTAAGAGACCCTTTTCACTGAAGATTTCTGCAAGTTGCACTTCTGGTGTATCTGACTTGCCGGGGTTATTTGTGCAACTCTCAGTGATTTCTGAGAGAGCCCATTGAAGGAGGATTCAGTTCAAAGAGCTGGAGGCTTGAGTTCACCATGGATTTTAATAGTATTTTGCAGCTGATAATGTTGTTAATTACAGGTTTCTTTTGGGAAACTTTTAATGTGATAGTTTTTAGGTGGTTGGAGGGAAGAGTTCTTTTTGTATACATTCTTTTCTAGCAGTAAGGAAAGAAAGGGGGGAGAGGGAGGAGGGGAGGGAGAGAGAGGGATGATCTGTTTTGAATTTCTTCTCCTCTTTTCTTGATCTTTTTAACCCCCTGGGAACATGGCCACTACCCTCCTGCTTTGCACCCTTCAGTGGCTCACTATTGCCAGTCTTCATCCTTATTCTCCTGGGGAGAATAGTTTAGTGTAGCTCTCCCTGTCTGGGCCGTAGCTCTTGTTTTTCAATATGATGGATCCCAAAGGATAGAGCAGAAACTTAGCAAGTACCGTATTTTTTGGGACTATAAGACGCACCCCCCCAAATTTGGGAGGACACTGGGGTGTGTCTTATAGTCCAAATGTAGCTTACCTGGCTCTCTGGGGCAGGGCGGTGGTAGAGCGGGTTATTAAATACTCTACCACATACCTATGTATTAAATACACAGGTTATTAAATACTTTACCACATTTTTGCTTCAAAATTTCCCCCCTGTTTTCCTCCTCTAAAACCTAGGTGGGTCTTATGGTCCAGTGCATCTTATAGTCCTAAAAATATGGTACTTATTGGTTGGTCTTTTTTGTGGGGGGAAGGAAGGGGTGCTCAGTTGTCCTTCTTTTCTCATAGGCGTTCAGAAGCAGGTTGGTTTTGATTTACTCCTCTGTGTCTGCGCTTTCCCCAGACGCCAGTGGGGGTGGAGTTGGGGGTGAGGAGTAGGGTGGATGTGTTTGGGGCTGAATTAGAGTTTGGGTGAGGCCTAGGACTAGCCTTTGGGGCCCCAACAATTGAGAGAGAAATGCTTGCAGCTTCCTTCTTATCCCCCACCTGGATGGGGTGGGAAGGGATGAAGTTAGGGCCCCCCAAGTCCAGGTTCTGGGTTGCTCTTTGGGAACCAGAAGCAGCTAATGATTGTTGGGCCATTAACTTTATGCAGGTCTGGGCCATGATCTGCATTCTTTAACCTTGGCTTCCGCAAAAAATAATCGAGGGGGAGACACGGGGAAAATACACGCTGACAAATGGATACAGGCCCATCCTGGTGGATCATGAGAGCTTTGATTATAAAGAAGTCATTTTTATGTAAATCCAATAGACACGTCTGGACAGCAGGGAGCACAATAATGGAGAATCAGACCAAATAAAATAGTCAGGAAAGGGAATTATCAAAGTGACAGTGGGTTCTCCTGGCTTCAGACTGCCTCCTGCGCTGCCTGAGTCTTCAGTGCCCCCTCCTCTCATTCTGTGCCCCCCTGCTCCCTTGCTGTCCTCCGTTGTCCCCCTGTGGCCACAGGGCAGCCACCCTAGGGTCTGTGGTGTTCTCTGAGCCCCGTGCACCTGGCACAGCCAGCCCAGGGCCAGGTGCCAGGGAACACTGGGGAAACACTCAGGGCGGGGAAACGCTATAGGGCGGGGAAACGCTGTATATGTATTTTTCTGTGCCTCTAAATGAGATTCATACAGCTTCTCAGGATTTGCTTGTGAACTTTTAATCCAGCACCCTTAAGCTCTTTCTGTTTTAGCTGTCTTTTGAGATACATTTGCCAGGCCTTGTAAGTGGTTTGTTTTTTCTGCTTTGAATTATTAGATTAGAAGCTCAGTTCTTGGCCTTCTTGCCTTCTCCCTCCTTGGGGGGAAGTTCTTGCTTGTCTCCATAAAACATTGCTGTTGGGCCTTTTCCTGGTTTATTGCTCTGCATTAATACCTGGTAGCTTATATCTGAGCTCTCCTTTTATTTCCTTAATGTACAATATTTCCTCCCCGTCGGAGGGCCTGGGGCTTGCTAAGCATTTGATAGCTTCTTGTTTTTCAGGTTGGGAAGTAAGAGTTTGCCTGTCAGTCCCGGCCCAGTGATAAGTGGCACAGAACATTTTAACCATTTGGTTGGTTTTGAGCCACGTGGCTAATCAGGGTCCAGATGAACCAAGGACACTAGAAATGAACAAAAGGGGAAGAAGGTGACTACATAAAACTAAAAAGCTTGTGCACAGCAAAAGAAACCATCAACCAAACAAAAAGGCAGCCCACTGCACCGCAGAACATGCCTGTTAATGGTACATCTGATAAGGGGTTAATTTCCAAATTATAGAAAGAACTTACAGAACTCAGCGCCAGGAAGATGAACAACCCAATTAAGAAATGCACAGAGGACCTGAATAGACACGTCTCCAAAGAGGACATACAGATGGCCAATAGACATATGAAAAAAAATGCTCAAAGTCATTAATCATCAGAGAAATGCAAATGAAAACCACCGTGAAATACCATCTCACACCTGTCAGAATGGCTATCGTCTGTAAATCAACAAACAACAAGTGCTGGTGAAGATATTGAGAGAAAGGAACCCTCGTGCACTGTTGGTGGGAATGCAGATTGGTGTAGCCACTGTGCAAAGCAGTGTGGAGATACCTCAAAAAATGGAACTGCCTTTTGACCCAGTGACTCCACTTCTGGGAATACACCCAGAAAGATCTGAAATGCTAATCTGAAAGAATATGAGCACTCCTATGTTCACTGCAGCGTCGTTTACAATAGCCAAGGTCTGGACACAGCCCAAGTGCCCATCAGTAGATGAGTGAATAAGAAAGCTGTGGTACATTTACATAATGGAATACCAGTCTACCATATTTAAAAAAAAAGGAAATACTAGCTTTTCTGATAGCATAGATGGACCTGGAATTATTTTACTAAGTGAAAGAAGCCAGTCAGAGAAAGACAAATACCATATGGTCTCATATGTGGAATCTAGTGAAAAAGTAAACCGAGGAACAGCATAGAACCGAAGGCACAGACAACACTGAACAGACTGAAGGCAGGTTTGATCGAGGGCGTGAGGGGACCATCCCTAGCGCAGGGCCGGCTTTGTGCGGCCAGGGCCTACTGTTGAGGACACCTTGTCACCCTCAGAGTCCTTGAGGATCGTCGGGTGGGGCTCTGGAGTTTCTCGGTCCTGGAGACAGAGAGGCATGAAAGTGGCGCTGCGCTTCAGAGCATTCTGGAAGGAGATAAGAGCGGGCTTTGCGGATGGAGAAGGATGCTCAAGATAGGGCCCCCATCTTGCATGCCCAGGTGGTGTCTGTCCTTTGCCGGTTTCATGCCCTTGACTATAAAACCTGCTGCTGCCTGGGGGTTCCCTGGGAGGGCAGGTGTCAGAGTGTCCTGGGTGGATACTCAGTGGGGTTCTGGGGCCCAAAGTAACAAGGGGGTACTTCTGAGTTCCTGAAGACAAGCACCCTAATTTTGCTGGACATTCTTGAGGAGACACTAGATGGGAAGTGATGGACTGAAATCCTTTTTTCCCTCTTGGACTAGTAGTTT
Source organism: Tonatia bakeri (assembly GCA_004024845.1). NCBI lineage: Eukaryota > Metazoa > Chordata > Mammalia > Chiroptera > Phyllostomidae > Tonatia > Tonatia bakeri. Next base: position 36,655 of record PVIA01004774.1, on the reverse strand, counting down.
AGTGGTCAGATCCTCGCCCAACCACCGAACTAGATTCTTGACCCCGAGCGTGTCACTTAAGCTTGAAGGCACTCAGCTGACCTGCAAAATGGGCTCCATTTGGCATAGTAGGTGCCCTTGTGGGCATTTCTGAGGCTTAAATCAGCTGCTGCAGGTAAAGCACTCAGCCGGGGGCCTGGCCGGTGAAATCAGCCTGGAGAGAATGAGCTTATGAGTTACAGTCTGCATGCACCGAGCTCCTTCTGGCGACTCCAGGTGCTGGGTGAAGGGGCCAGCCTCCCGCTGGGGACGCAGTGAGCCCTGAGCCTTTGCAGAAGGTGGTCAGCAAAATCACTGGTGCCCTGCAACAAACCCTGGGGTCAGTCACTGTCGATATGGTTAAGCAGACACATAGCCCCTGCCCATTGTAGGGTAAGACACAGCCTTGGGCAAACACCTGACCTTTTCCGACCCTTTCCTCCCTTTCCTGGACATCATGTGGGCAGGACAGAGCCTCCAGCCAGCACATACATGACCTCAGCTGCTCTTTTCTTGGTCCTTCTAAGTGCTGGTTTTTGTTTTATTTACTCTTTTAAAGTATATTTTATTAATTATGCTATTACAGTTGTTCCATTTTTCTCCCCTTTATACCCCTCTGCCCTGCACCCTCCCTCCCACCACAATTCCCTCCCCACTTAGTTCATGTCCATGGGTTGTACATATAAATTCTTTGGCTTCTCCATTTCCTATACTGTTCTTACCCTCCCCCTGTCTATTTTGTACCTACCACCTATGCTTCTTATTCCTTGTACCTTTTCCCCTCTCTCCCTCCTCCCCCTGTCCACTGATAACTCTCCAGGTGATCTCCATGTCTATGATTCTGTTCCTGTTCTAGTTGTTTGCTTAGTTCATTTTTGTTTTAGATTCCATTGTTGGTAGTTGTTCAGTTGTGAATTTGTTATCATTTTACTGTTCATAGTTTTGATCTTCTTTTTCTTAGATGAGTCCCTTTAACATTTCATAGAACAAGGGCTTGGTGGTGATGAACTCCTTTACCTTGACCTCATCCGGGAATAAGTGCTTGGGGTTTTAGAACTGACCGGGTTGGCCAGATCATTCCGCTAACGAAGACCTACACTCGCTGGAGTGGCTGCTGGTTGCCATGGGGCAGAAAATGCCCCTGCCCCACACAGAGCTGCGTTCTTCACCCCAGACTGCCAGAAACTTAATTGGATGGAGATGATAGGATTCGTGGGTGCTAATTTATTCCCATTCCCTCTGCAATCAGTCTTTTAACTTTTCAGCCCCGCCCCTGCATGTGTGAAACAATTAACATGGGAGCCAGCTGGGAGAGAGCGCTGGAGCTAAATTGGGTAGCTGGTAGACGGGGTGTAATTCAGGCTATCAAGTGCATAATAAGTTAGAGAAGGAAGAGACCGCTGTGGGGAGTCATCAGGAAGGACTTCGTGAGATGAATGCATTTTCTCCTAGAATCTGGAGACTCCGGAGGCCCAGAACCCAGGAGAGGAGAATTCAGAGGCAGCTCCTGATGCCAGGTCAGCAAGATGAGCACCTGAGCAGCGCTTCTCCAGCGGGACCCCGCAGGTCTGGGCAGGGCCCGGGATCCCGCCTTCCTAACAGGCTCCGGAGTGGTGCTGACGCTGCTGATCTGAGGACCACCCTCAGCACGGCGGTGTCCTTAGAGGATATTTAGATCAGGCATTAATCTGTAGACCTAGGTGATGTAATTAAAGGTGTTAGTCACAGGGAGAAGGAACTGTTGGCACGTGGGACCAATATTCCTTTCTAAACATTCTCAGGGTGGCGAGTGGCATTGCATGGCCTGAGTTCATTTGTCATCTGTCACTTCCTTGGTGTGTGTGACTTTGGTGTGCCTTCGTCTGTTTGGGCTGCTGTGACAAAATATGGACGGAGTAGCTATAAACCATGGAAACTGACTTCTCTGGAGGCTGGAAGTGAGTGGGCCGGGTGCCAGCACGATCCAGCCAGGGCCCTCTTCCCGCCTGACCCACAGCCGGCGCCTTCTCGTTATGCCCTCGTGTGGCGGAGGGGGCTGGGGGTCTTTCCGGACCCCCTTTGGTAAGGGCACTCATCTCATCCGCGAGAGCTCCACCCTCATGATTTAAGTGCATCCCGAAGACCCCACCTCCTGGTACCATCCTTTTGGGGATTAGGATTTCAACGTGAGTTTTGGAGGACACCAACGTTCAGACCATAAAGCTTGGGCAAACCATCAATTCTCTCAGCCTCACTGCCACCTGCAGACTAAGGCTGGTAGGCACTACCCCCCTTAAAAGTATGTGTCTGTTTAGTAGTAAAAGAAAATCCACGTAAAATCTCAGAGCAGCTCCTGGCCTACACAGAGCGGGTGACAGCAAGGGTTTTTCCATGCTCTCCCCTGGCCTTGGTGGGACTCAGCAGCGAGACTCCCAGCTGCGCCCCTGTGTCTCCCTTAGGAGTGGGACCGGGCATTTGGGACAGGGAACCTGGCCTCCACTCCCCCAGTCCTGGTGATTTCGGCCACCCTTGTCAGCACAGGGGACCCTTTAGGACCTGCCACCCTCCTCTGTGGCCAGGGGTGGCTTCAGAAATTGATCGGGAAAACCAAAGAAAGGCTGTCACAGAAGGGATGAGGATTCATAGGGAGACAAAGAAAATTCTGAGGACAGAAAAAAAAAAATCCTCGGGCAGATTCTGCAGTTAAAAATGATAAGATGCTTTTGGACTGGCCAGCGTTTTTGAGCTTAGAAAGCCCCAGCCGCTTTTCTGCAGGACAGAGTCGTGGCCCTAACTTGAATGTAGGGATTGCAGATCAGTTCCTGGGCCAGGCGGCACGGCCGTCAGGAGTGCTACTCACACCCTTGGGCTGGTGGCTGGATGTGAAAGTTGGTTCCTGAAAGTTCCCTTCCGACCCAGGAAGCAAAGAAGCAACAAGCTGGGGCTTCTGCTTTCTTAACAAATGGGACCAGTTTTTCTCCCACCACGAATGCTCAGTGTCCTGGAGCAAAGTACTTTTGGGCTCTGAGCCTCAGGGTCCTCACCTGCAGGACGGAGGCCGAGGCCTCCCTGCCGCTTTGCCCGGTAGACAGGAAGGAGAGCGTGCCTGGGAAGTGCCTCGTGTGTGGGGTGCACCCAGGGAAAGGCAGCTTTTCTTCCTGGCTCTGCAGAGAACCTTTGGAGACTGCTCCACCCGTCAGGAAAATGGTCCTGCTCTCTGGCTGGCTGACCTGGGGGTATCCGGGACACCTGGGGCAGCGTCTTCTAATCACTGTTTGGCTGTGGGGAGAGCTGGTGGCTGTGCAGCAGCTGCTCCTTCGGGCAACTCTATTTCCTCTGCAGTTTTGCAGCTGCAGGGAAGTCGTGCGGGTCTCACTTCCCACGACTGCTCTTGGCTGGAGCAGCGTGCCTCACCTGCCTCCACCAAGCTGTGCTAATGCAGTTAGAGGTAGAGTTAGGCCACCACAGCAGATGCACTTGAGAAAACCAGACACCACAGTGCTGCCTTCAACACTGCAGATGCCACCTCTGTGCGCCCCAGCACCTGCTGGGGGCAGGCGTACGGCAGCCCGTCGACCCTCAGTGTGATTTGGTTTCTTCCAGGCAGCTGTCAGTAACAGCACTGAGTGGGGAGGAGACCCAAGTCCCTTATGCAGAGGGTCCCAGGATTTGTGTCTCCTGAGAATGTTCTGGTGTAGTGCTTCCTAAAAGCCAGATCGTGGGTGAGGTCCATTAGGATATCTGGAGGAGCTGGTTCAAAAAGCAGATTCTGGGCCTTCCTTGGGGCGGGGGGGGGGGTTCCTTGGTAGCTCTGGGTAGTTGCATAGGGCACGCCTTCATCTGTAATTTTAAAAACCTCCTCCAGGTGGTTCTCGTATGTGATGCACTTTCAGCCTTTTCGCTGCCTGGCTGGATGTAGAGGTGGAAGTCTGTGACCTGTCCAGATTCTCAGACCAGACAGTGACAGACGCAGAATGACACCCAGCCCTTGGAACTCAGGCCCTGTAATTTTTGCATAGTGACCTCTGATTCCTGGCAGAAATGCAGCCCAGCAGAATGCAGTTTCCTCCAATCAGGGATCCTCAACTGGGGGCTGTTTTGCTGGAGAAAATACTGGAGCCCTTTTTGACTGACGTGACTTGGGGAGGAAGAGGTGGTGCTTCCGTCATCCAGTGGGGAGAAACCAGGGGTGCTGCTAAATGTCCCGCACGGCACAGGGCAGCCCTCACAGCGCAGAATTATCCAGCCCGAGCAGTGAGCAGGGCAGCGGTGAGAGACCTGGTCTGCACCAGGCCTTCTCTGACTTACCTGTGCACTTGGTCCTCGTTTAGTACGTCCGGGGTGCGGCCTGAGAGTCTGCATTTCTAAAGGCTCCTGGTTAGTGGTGATGCCGCCCTTCTGGGGACCACACTTAGCATGAGGAGTGTTTTCTAGAGGAGTCGCTTTCAGAGTGACCCTGGTGTGGGTTGGAATTGCAGCTGTGTGACCTTGGGCCAGTTACTTAACCTCTCTATGCTCACGTTTCTTCACCTGTAAGGTGGGAGCAATGTTGTGTGGGTTAAATGAGATAATACTTTGTAAGGACCTTAGTGTGGTCCTTGCCCTTGGTGAGCAGTCAACACATGTGGCTGTTATTTTCATCACCATCATTATTATTTGCTCAGGAGTGTGACTCTATTTGTCCAGTGTTTCATTATTTATCCTCTTTGTGCCTAATGCTTCGCTAAAATAGGATCAGTTGGGAGGAGACAGAACTGACCTCTTTGATGGTCAAGTAGAAAGATAACTAGTGTCATTTTCACTCATGAGTCACCCCACCCCCTGGCACTGGGTGGCAAGTGAAGCTGGAACAGGGCACCTGTTGGTCACATCCCTGAAACACAGCAGTTTTACCGCACTCACTCGACCGAAGTCAATATGGGAAGACTATCCTAAAAAACAAGGTGCCCGTTTTCTGGGTGTTCATTCTAATAAGGGTTTTATGGGCAACAGAGAAGCGTGACCAGTGAGTGTAGGCATCCAATTCCATCAGCATTCAGAAACACTTGCTCTCTCGTGCCGGAGTGGCTCAGAGCAGGTGTGAACGTGGGGCTCGATCTTTCTTCAGAGCCCGGCACTGCAGTGCGTTAGCCCTGTGGCCGGGGGATTATTTCACATCTCAGAGCCTCGGTTTCTGCATCTCCAAAATGAGAGAAAAATAGTCCCTGCGTCCGGAGTGGAAGCGAGGCTGACAGGAGATGCAGCATTTCCATCGCTTGCAGACTGTTGCCCAGGACCGCTCGAGGCTTGCCGTGTAAGCTTGTCCCCAGGAGGCCGTTTCCAAGTGCTAGTGCATTGGAATCGCAGTAGGGAGGCATGAATGGGGCTTCTAAGGCCGCCAGCAGGCCTAATTCACGAGGGCCTGGGCGAGGCTCAGGAAAGGGATTCTGGGACTGGCGGGCCACTCTGAGAAAGGGCTAGTGCTAGGGTTGGAGGGGTCCCCTTCAGGTGCCAGGGTGTCTAGCAGAGATGGAAACCTGGCCAGGTGGAGGGGTCAGAGGACACTCTAACTCCTGAGAGTTGTTCTAACAGGTCTTTTATTTTGGCAGAGGCTGTTTTTTTTTCTTTGTCAAGTCATTATTCATTCCTGGGAAAGAGGAGGGGGCATGGGGACAGGAGAGGGGACACCCACAGCTGGCTGTCAGAACAGTTGACCTCCAGATGGGATAACCCTAGAGCCAGGCTTAAACAGTCTGGAAGCCAGAAGCAGAGGTGACGCAGGTGACAGCAGAGGCAGGTGCTGCCAGCGTCTCTGCAGATTTTCTGGTGGATGTGAAGAAATGGAGCCAAGCAGGAAAGCTTGCGGGGCATGAGTGAGTGGTTGGGGGGGCAGGTAAAGAGGAAGCCCCACCGGCTCCAGGTGGGGCCCCAGGATGCATGGTGGGGGGACAGGGGTCAGGGTGAGAGGGCGGCGCAGGGAAAGGCGGGGAGCACTCAGGTGTGCTGGCTCCCTCCCTGTGCTGCGGGGCTCCTGGGCAGAGCAGATGGCCTCCATCCCTGCCAGCACGAAGTCAGTGACTAGAGGAGGGTGACTGCTGCCAATTAGCAGGATCCTGGGAGCCCTTCTTCCCGCCTGGGGGCCCCATCTGGAGGCCCAGGAAGAGAACACTTTGCCTCCTGTTGATCAAGATTCAGCTCTGATTGCTTTATTGAGACACGTTAAGGTGAATGAAATGGATCATAAAAAAGACTAGAGCCATTGTCTGCTTTCAAGTTCCACCTTTGCTATGTACCAGCTGGGTAACCTTGATGAAGTTGCCTCACCTCTCGGTGCCTTGGTTTCTCCATCTGTAAAACGGGAACGATGACGCAGTACTCTATCAGTTATTGCCACAGCAGTACTGCCTAGCAAACAGCCATGAAACCGGAGTAGCACATCCGCATCACCATTGCTCATTCACACATCTGGGTGGTCAGAGGGCTCTGTGATCTTGGCTGGCCTTGCTCACGTGTCTGAGGGTCACTAATCCAGAGTGGCTTTGGCAGGGAAGACTGAGGGGATTGACTCTGCTCATGTGTCTCTCTTCCCCTGGCGGGGAAGCCCAGGCACGTCCTCAAGGGTAGGACAAGGCAAAAGAGCCAGCAGAGCTACCCACGCACGGGTTTGTGAATCTACCGTGGGATGTCTGCTAACACCCCATTGGCCAAAGGAGCTCACTCGGGGGAGCTCAGAGTTGGAGCACGGGGCAGAGTCACATGGCCGAAGGAGTGTGCCAGGGAGGGTGAGTGCCTTTTTGTAACTTATCACAAAAAATTTCTTACACTACCAGCAAACCCTCACTCTCCCAGTTGTCATTCTCATGACACGGGACAATGTGTTTTTTGTAGATTTGATAATCACGTGAGAAAAATGTGATGTCGGCGGTGGGAAATAGCACTGGAGATGGTGTATTTGGTGGGACTTTCCTTCTAACAGCTGCTCCGCCATGACTGCCACCACTCCCCCCACCTCCAGCACAGCCGGGATGATTGGTACCTCCCTGCCAGCCCTTGTCACAGCGTCTTCTCTGGTGACTTTCCCAACCCGCCTCCCCCACACAAGGGGTGGTACTCCACTGTTTCGCCTCTTGTACCTGCTTCTGTTAACTCTCACTGTGTTTGGTGACGGGCCTCCTGTTTGCCCCTCTGTACGGGGGTAGAACCTGCCCCTGTATCTTAGTATCTAGGGCAGAAGCTGTCATATAGTGGGTGCTCAATTAATACCTGCTGAGTACTATTGGCAGAGGAGTTCTACCTCACTCTTGTGAGACCCTTGTTCTAAGACCAAAGGTTGTGGGAGAAGCTCCCCCACCCCGGCTGTTGTGGCCACAGGGGCACATAATTAGAGTCACAGGCCCAAGTGACACAGGACCCTGGGTTCCATGGATGGAAGACTTAGATCTAGTAGGGGCTCCAACTGAGAAACTCATAAATGACCTCGTTGTGACTACTCACATTATTTAAGGTGATACTAGCTTTCGTGTCGTAAGTCCCCAAACCTCAGTGAGTGAACACAAGCAAAGTTCTTTTCTTACTTATGCAATGGTCTGGAGCAGGAGTTCCTGGTTACGCAGCCCACCTCCACTGAGTGTTCCAGGGACCCAGGCTCTTTCCATCTTGGAAAGAGCCACTTTGGACACAAGACTCCCGAGGTCACTCTGAAGGTCATCTTTTTCTTTTCAGGCAGCTAGCCAGAGGGGTGAAGACACTGAGTTTACCGAGCCAGGCCTGAAATTGGCGTGTATCACTTTTACTCCCATCCCCTCTCCCCCCACCTCACCCCGCCCCGGGGAGCTTGGTCTCTGTGGGGCAGAGGAATGGAGTTAGTTACATGTTCATTCTCTGTGTAGCCAGACCTCCCGCAATAGTGTTTATGCAAGAAATGTGCACCATTCTTTTTTTTTTAATGCTTCTATTCGATTTTCCACTTTTAAGCCAATCTTAACAAACTCTGCCTCGTACTGTTGGGTCCTAGTGACAAACGGGGGTCTTTGAAGCAGGCAGGCGGGCTTGAAGAATGGGAACTGCTGTTGACAGTTTCTGCGTGGTGAAGACCTGACTGTCACTCCGAGCTGCTCTTAGAGCACAGTTAATTTTTAGGCTAAATGTAAGACACTGCTGGCTGCCTACTGTGGGAACTCAGTGCCCGTCTTGCTTGGTTTATAGCCTTTGAGATCAGTGATAGCTGAACGTGCTCCCGAGAGCAGAATTTCATCTGCGTGGAGTCGGGGACTATTGCTCCTTTCTGCTCATCATGGAAACGCTGTACGGCTGTCTCCCGTGATCAGCACGAGGGGACACTAACGGTGAGAGTCTCCGTGTGGCAGACAGAGCTCCCCCTCTGTCGGGGTCGGAGTGCTCGGTTAGTTTCCCGGGAGTGTGTTTATGTGAAGTCGGTTTCTGATTCCTGTCAGTGTATATGTGAGGTTCTCCGAGCTCTTTTCAGAGGAGCCAACAATTCGTTTCGTTAGCGTAAAGTGTGTTATGTTGGTCGCTTGCAATTTGAGGACTGTACCCATGAGAACCCCTAGTTTTGTAGATTTGGGAAATTTACATTTACTTTAAAATGGGTGGGGTGGAGGGGGCCTTTAAAATGTACATCTCACTAAAAAAAAACAATAAAACAACCTCTTGTGTTCAGTGGGAAACTGCCATGAATCAAAGCATCATAGGAGATGACTTTTCTAGATCTTGTTGTGTGGACTTTCACTGAGAAGGAGCCGCTGGACAGAATGGCAGAGAAGTTTGGGGCCGACCCTGGGCTCAATCAGTCTGCACCCTCGTGGGGTTTACAGCCTAAACTCCCTTCTCTCTCTAAATGCAACTTTCATTGGTTTTGTTTAGTAATAGAAAATCTTCCCCTCCTCGCAGGATACCCCTCGCCCCTCTCCAGGAAAGCAGTGACTCACTTCTTTCCATCGCTGAGGAGATTCTGTCTGTGGGTCCCCTTTGTGGGGCTGGCCAACAAAGCTTACTTGGAACTTGGAAACCAGGATGCCAGTTTCTGTCCTCCCACTTTCTGTCAGAGAACCACTGGGCTATGTGTTTCAGTGTCTTGCTGGTCTGCGTTATATAGTAAGTACGGTCGGCAGTCAGTGGTACAGTGGGACGACGCACGGCCAGTTTCTCAGCTTTGTAGAGTTTGCTCGGTGTTATGCCACCCCGTCTTAGACATGCCGTGATTTGAAAAGTAGCCCTTTGGAACAGAGCTGTTCCGGTTGGTGAGGTTTCTGGTCAGTGGAAGGGAATGAGCTTGGCCGGAGTCCGTGACCTTGTGTGAGTTGTTTCTCCTTGCTGAACCTCGGTTTCCTCACTTGGAGACGAGGTGTGCTCATGCTGTCCTGGGTAGGGTTGCGGGAGAGTGTACGGGAGGCTCCTCGACTGTGCCTGGCACACAGGGGACGCAGCGACCAAGAACGGCTGCAGTTATTAGTGTTGTGCACAAAATTGCTCCCAGTGAGAGAGATTTAAAAATATCTGTGGTGGGAATGAAACGAAATAGAATGTCAGGAGCAGTGATTTTTCTGGTAAGATTTTATTTTGTAATAATCTATAGCATCCTTTGTGGAAGCAAATGCATTGTATGGGGGCTGGGGGCGTCCAGCAGAAGTAACACCTGCCTGAGGGTGGTTGGCAGGCTAATAATATTGGTGTAATAATTTACAGTTTTAATTTGAACATTTCATCTAAAATGTCATATGTGTGCTTGAATGTGATATTATTATGTTACAGAATTACAGGCTTACGCTTTTGTAATAAAAAGGGGGCATTATTTGTGCCGGACCTGTAGCTGGTACCCTTGGTACCATTTAGGGTTCCTGTTAACTACAGATTCGGTTCCACAAATATTTGTTATCAGGGGCTAATGCTGTTCCAGGAGCTTTGCTGGGGACCGTGTGGTTAAAGAGGTGGGAGAGAGTTAACGAGGTGAGACAGGGTGCTGTCCCTTCCAAGGTCTTATTGTTGGGGTGACCCTGTGCCCTCTTGTGCCCTGGACTGTCCTGGTTAATGGCTGCTGTCCTTGAGTAATTATTAACAGTGCCTTTTTCATTTCAGAAGGCAGAAGGCCCTGCTTCGGGACATCAATTACATGTCAATCACCAATATAGTCTATTATTGAGACACAGCGGGTTTATTGAGAAAAGAACTTTTGTAGTTCTCTGAACAGGAAGGAGCACACAAAAAGGCTATTATTCCTCAGTGAGCTGAATCCCGGCTAGACGGTCAGCTGTCGGACCGGAGAGCAGGAGGCCGAGGGGAAGGCATTGTGAAGGAGTAGGCCAAACACCCCCAATGCGATGGATGGAGACCCCGTTGGAGACGCCATCTTGAATTCTGGCGGGTGGAGAACCAGCCTCGGGCATCCAGGCTTTTTAACTTTTACCCATCAGCCCACCCCAGATGTTATCGTTGAGATCCTAACGATTAGGCTTCAATCTTGGCCTTAAGAATTCTGTAGCCAAAGGATTTGGGGAGTAAGATGCTGAGCTAAGTTGTTACCCTGGTTTTTATGGCCATTTCCTTTCTGATTCTAGGTGCACAGGTCCTGAGGTGGGAAGCTCACAGGGTGACTTTTTGCGTTTCTGCAGGTGCTTCAGAATGATCTGATTCCAGGGGAGGTGGGCAGGGCCGTTGTAGTGATCGAAATCGGAGGGCTTCGTTTGCTTTTTTATTCCGTGTCTCCTACACACTGAGAGAACAGTGGTTGCAATAGATTTGGGGGGTGTTATAAGTTGATAAGAATGTATGTTCAGAGTTTATTTCTAAGACAGTAATCATGAGGAATATAGTTCAGACTTCCTGCATTTTATTTTAGATTTAATTTATTCATTTTTAGGCAGAGGGGAAGGGAGAGAGAAAGAGAGGGAGAGAAACATCAATGTGTAGTTGGCTTTTGCATGCCCCCAACTGGGGGCACGGCCCACACAGCCTAGGCATGTGCCTTGACTGGGAATCGAACTGGCAACGCTTTGGTTCACAGGCCGGAGCTCAATCCATTGAGCCACACCAGCTAGGGCTAGACTTCCTGGATTTTGGATGTGAATTTCTTGCCCCCCCCCCCGCCCCGCCCCGCCCCGCCCCGCCCAGAGTGTCTCAATTTGGAGACCATTTGTGAAATGAAGGTGGAAAAAGAGTCACGCCTGGCTTAGGTATTAACACATCACACTGCGTGTCTGTCCTGAAGGCTTCCCCTTTGGAATTCCTGTCTGCAATCCAGGGCAGCACAAGCAGTTTTCTGTGTCGTTAACTTTTCCCCGTAACACCAAAGGGCAGCGGGCTGCTGGGGTCCACGTTTCCTTTCTCCAGGGCAAGTTGAACAGCCGTCTTTGCCTCGGGATGGATGACACATGACTGCCCTCCCGTTGCCGTGGTGTTGTGTTTTCATACAGGAAATGCTGATTCTGAGGCTCACTTCCCTGGAATGTTCCTTGTTAATTCTCTGAAATCAATAAGGGATTAATTGAGGGCTTCCTGTTTGCTTTGACAAGGTTTTGTGGCAGTCTGTTCCGTGCAGACAGAATTCTAGCAGTGGAGTTGGAAGGCCAAGGCTGTGACCGGGGATAAGTCGGGTCAGGCCTGGGTTTCCCGCAAGGTAAACCGATGTGGACAAGCAGTGAAGAACCCGCCTCCCGGGGCTGTTTGGAGGATGGATAAGAAGATCCGGTCGTGAAAGGTCTCTGGGCCATCCTGCTGTGGTGCAATGTTATTGTTGAGTAAATCATCCAAATCCATGAAGGTCTAGAACAGGGGTGTCCAACCTTTTGGCGTCTGTGGGCCACACTGGAAGAAGAAGAGTTGTCTTGGGCCACACATGAAATACATTGTGACACGTAATCATAAAAAATTTTATATAATGTTTTAAGTAAATTTAGGATTTTGTGTTGGGTTGCATACACAGCCATCCTGGGCAGCATGCAGCCCACAGGCCGAGTGTTGGACAGCCCTGGCCCAGGACAAGGGTGAGCAAACTATGGCCCGTGTGCCAAATCTTGTCCATCTCCCCATCTCTGTGGCCTGCATAATGCCACATTTGAAAATAGTTTTAAAAAATCAGAGCATGTTATTCCCTGACATGTGAAAACTCCACGACACTCAAAATTTCTGTGCTCTCAAATAAAGCATCACTGGAACTGAGCCACGCTTGCTTGCTCACGGATCTTCTGTGGCTGTGATGGCGCCATCGTGACAGAGCTGGACAGCCACTCCAGCGACGCATGGCCTGCAGGGCCTAAAACATTGATCCGGCCCTTTTCAGGAAACAGTGTGCCAGCCCTGATCTAGAACCATGGTGACTGCAGCAGTATGAACCAGGTTCTGCACAAAGATCTTCCTCCCTGATGATGACAAAGCTTTGGGAAAGCGAAAGCTCTCCAGTTCCTGAGTAAGGATCTAAGCTTGTTCGTTAGTTCGTTTGTTCATCCGTTCATTCATTCATTCATTGTTTCGCCAGATATCTATCGAGTTCCTGCTATGTGCCAGGCACTGTTGTGGGTGGTAAGGAAGAGCAGTAAGTGCTACAGAAAAAGATCTCTGCCTCATGGAGTTTACAGTCTAATGGGAGGAATTCGGTCATGCACAAAGAGAAGTACCTGCCATGTGGTGGCAGGGCCGGGGGAGTGGTGTCGGGGAGGGGAGTCCGGAGAGGCCTTGTTGAGAAGGCGGAGTTGGTGGGAAGGAGGGGAGGTGCGGGGGCTGCTCAGGCAGAGGGAAAGCCAGCCGGACGCCGTGGGGTGCCCGCCTTGGAGAAGGCCCCGGAAAACAGGCCGTGTGTAGTGAAGTTTGTTTGTTTAAACTTTCAGCTTTGGCTACAGAGCTGATTCGCCATAATCTGGTTTACGGTCGTGTTAAAATTTTTACTGTCCTCCTCGGGCACGTTAGAAAGTCAGAGAGGAGACACGCGGTGCAGTGCACTAGTGTAGAAACCCTCGGGCGGGGTCTCTCTGCCTCTGCGCTGTGGGGGCTGCGTGGGTGTTGCGGGGAGCTGTCCCGTACACTGTAGGGTGTGTGGCCGTATTCCTGGCCTCCTCTCGTTAGAAGTCCCTGGGTTATGACAACGAAAAATGTCATGGTGCTCTGGGGTCAGGCCGACAATAGCTGTGGGCATTAGGTTGGTTACTCTCCAGGCCTCAGTTTTGTCATCAGTCGAGTGAGGGTGACACCTCAACCTGCCATCCGAGGGCTGTCAGGAGGCTGAAGCTAGGAACGCCGCGAGCGTCAGCGTGGTGCCTGGTGCGCCCAGGTCTTTGGCAGAGGACAGACGTCTGCCGGGTGAGCAGAGACCCTGCCGCTTCCTTTCCTTCGTTCACCTTGTTCTCCAGCTACACGTGTCTCGGTGAGAAGTGTATTTATACGATTGATACGATTGATCGGATCCTTGTGTTAAAATACGAGCGGCCCAGACGGTCATCTTTTGCTTTTTTTTCTTCTGTTAGTGATCACCCCCTCTTATATGTGGTTTCCATTGTGACCATTTCCAAATTGATCTGTGAAGCAATGAGGTGGACATCATTTCTTCCACTTTTAGGGCTGGTCAGGAGTGGAGGTTTCTGCATTTCTAATAGGCTCCCAGGTGAAGCTGAGCTCCACGATCACATGGAGTGGCCTGTGACAGATGACCTCGTTCTCACCCCTTCTTCAGAGACTGAACTGAATTTTAGAAGAAGAGTTTTGCCCCAGACGAGACTCAGGCTCCGGGCCCCAAGAAGAATTCCATCTTTTAGGGCTACACGGAATTAAAGTGATACTTAAGTTAACGGCCAAAAAACTTGGTGAAATTAAAGTAGACGGTTTATAATGGGTCTCTTCTTTGAATGGAGTGGTTAGCTTTCCCAGAATATCTACTATGCGCATTCACTTTTTTCCCCACTGGATCACTTTAGGTCACTGTCTCAATGAGAAGTACGAGTCAAGAACTGTCTCTGAGTCAGCAAGGTGCCGTTCCCTTGAATGCCCAGCCCGTGGGCAGGAGAGAAGGTTCAGATTGACACACATTTTCATGCTCTATTTCCTTCATTAGTTACGTGAGTTCTGAGGGCGTCTGCTTCTCGGAGGCCCAGGGAGGGATGTTAGGAGGTTTGTCGATTGCCTTTGTGCTGGAGTAAGTCTGACCCTCAAAAAGACCCTGGAGAGGACGTCGCTCTGAGACCCAAAGGTCTGTCCCTCATGTTCCGGGACCACTCAGGAGGGCCCTGGGCAGACGCTCTGTCACAGTTATTACTACATCCTGAGCTTGCCCCTCGCTCTGTGTGTGGCGGCTCGTGTGAAGGAGATGGGGACCAGAAAACCACTTGAGTGTCCCTTGTAAGAGAAGCCCTTCTAGTGAGGAGGCGGGTTTGAGGATGTCGGGAAGGTACTCAGAACAGCCCTTCCTTCCTTCTCCATGGAAGACTCGGCCCTAAGTCCCCCAGGCTGCGTGAGGAGCGCAGCACCCGAGGGGGCATGTCGGGAGGGTTTGTTTTCTATCTGTGATCTTAATTTGCCTTGAACAAAAGAAGCAATTTACTGCGTAATTCTGAGGCTTATGGTGTTTCTACTAAGTCCTTTCATCTTTCGAAAGATGTTGTTATGCATTTTAATAGAAATTATTGTTTTCCTAAGAAAAAAATTGTAATGCTTTCTTTCTTCTCCCTTCAATCGAATTATAGAGTCTTAGCTAATATCGTAAGGAAATTTGAGGCCCAATGCTGCAAATCTGGAGTTCTCGCTCCCTCTCTCTCCCTCCTGGCCTCCCTCCCTCTGTGTTTACATGACGTATAGACACTATCAATTACAGACTTCCTTTAAGGAATTTCCAGGAAGCCCTCTTACCACGAGGGTACAAATTAATGTTTTTCTAGTTTAATTACAGCAGTTTTGAAAGGAAGCACCTTTCAGACCGTTATCTGAAGCTGACTTCCTTTAAAATTACAGGGGGGCACAGTGCGCGAGGTGGAAATCTGCTCTAGTGAACTACAAGTCACCCGGCCTAGGGACGGCTAGGCGATGTGGCCAACCTCAGAGAACAGGCCTGTTTTCGGTGGCATGCGAGCGGGAGGGACGTCTGTGGAACAGCACGGGGACCACGTCCCCTTTTCAGGCTTTCGTCATGCTTGTCCAGTGCCAGCTCCCTCTGCCTTTCAGTGAGGTGACCCCCAGGGAGCCCGTCATTACGGCTCTGGCTTGATGGGTAATGACTGGTTAGGAGGTTTGATTTGACACCAGCGTTTTACGTGAGCGCCTGTTGGGTTTGCTCAGCTCGGGTGGATGTTTCCATTCCTCTGAGGCTGCGGCGCAGAAACACCGGTGCAGTGGGGTTTGCCTAAACGCCAAGATTTCCTGCTGCAGGACCAGGCCAGCCGTTCTGAGGACTGTCGGCAAAGCCTTTGCACTCGGTTGCATTGAAATTTCTCCTGCAGGCGTAGGGTAGGTTCTTAAGGGATCAGTCGGGTTTTCCTAGGAAACTCTTTGCAGTGTGTGTGTGTTTAGTTTATTAGGAGGCCCAGGTGTAAAAGAGAAAGGGGGCTCCAGCAGGTACAGGAGCTCCTTCGGCCTTCACTGTCATTCCCAGCTGTGGGCATCAGCGCTAAGTTTGGGTGCAGGGCTGCCCTCAGGGTCACTTGTCTTTCTGCATCGCCGCACAGCAGGCAGTCAGGGAGGAGGTGGCAGAATAACGTTATGGGTTATGGGTCCGTCAGCTCTCAGCCCTCTGGGGAGTCTCTGAACTGCTGCTGAGCATCGGTTTCCTCATCCGTCCAACAGGTCTGAGAAAACCCACTCTGCTTATCTCACACGGCCTTCCACGTCCCCCGAGATAACCGAGGAGCGATGAAGGAGGAGGTGTGGGTCGTTCGCTGAGAGGCAGTAGAGTTTAAGGGTTGGTCATTAGTCGGCAGGGTAGGCATAGCAGTCGTAGTCGCTAGCACTAAGAAAGGCTAGTTAGTCACAGCAAGTAGTTACACCACTGCTACTACTTAGCCCATTGCATTTTTTTTTTTTTTGCTCTGAATTTACTATAGGACAGATGGTTCTGTTGCCTGAAATTCCGAAGCACTTGTAGAAGAAGATTCTTAGGATGTACTGATTTTGTTCCGTTTAGGATCTTTTTTCTGAGGAATGTGCGTGGCAGGATCAGCCCTGTGCGTCTAGCCAGTGCCGAGACGTGTGGGTGTGACTGGGTGTGTGTCGGAGCTCTGAGCTTTGGAAGGGGAGGTCTGAATTCCCGTGTGAGCCCTTGACCTTTGCTTGTCTACCCCGTCTGTTTTCTAGCTTTAGAGGCTGTGGACCTTTTGCTTGGAGGCTGTCTGCCTGATATTCCTTTGGGATAGGTGAGCCGGGGGAGGGGGTAAGAACCGGACACATTCTAAATCTTGTTGGAGGGCTTTTTTCATCTGTTAAGGGAATCCTGGTCTCACTTAATTAGACATGTCCTTTGTCTCCAGCTGCGTTAATTAAATAATAGTGATGATGATGATGATGATGATCAGAGTTGACCTCAGTGTCCCCAGCTTCCTGTGCCCTTGCTCATACACATTTGTTCAGTGACTGACTGACTTGGAGATCTACAGAGGAAGACTTGGAGATTTACCGTTAGATTCAAGTCCAGGGGACCTTTAAGGCAAATGTTCTTTTTTTCTGGGCTCGTAGCCTCTCATTGTCCTGTATGACCACTCTCTTCTTATCCAAATACATTTCTGCAGTGCAGAACCACCGCAGGTGAGCACGGGCAAATATGACCACAGCAGGCTGGCTTCCTTCCTCCTGAGCTCCTCTGTGGTCGGCGTCTTGGGAAATCTCCCTGCAGATGTTGTCCTGCCCACCTGGTTGCTGCTGAGGGTCTAGCTCTGAAAGATTGTCAGTGCTGACAGGGAATTCAAAGATGGCCTCATTCCACCTCTGCATTTTAGAAACTCAGGCCCAGCGTGAAGAGACTTGCCCAAGAACACACTGAGTTAGTGGGACGACTAGATAGAAGCCTCCCTCTCCTGACTCCTAGCCCTACCCTAATTCCAGGAAAGCAGGCTGTGACTTCTGCCCCGAGAGTGCCCTGAGCATGTCGGGTATAAGGGCGTCTGCCTCTGGGGGGTCCCAGGGTGAGTCTTTGGTTCCACAGACACTGGGGGAAATGGGTCTGGGTCCTTCCACCATCTGACTCAAACGGGTCTCTCCCTCTCCCAGCCTGGTGAACCTCATCCTGTTTCCCTGCCCGTGGGCATCTTCTGCCTTTATCTCCCCTCACGGCTGGTGGATGGGACATCCAGGCACTGGCCAATGGAGCTGCCAGATAAACTGGTTGGCCTGATTCCTGCTTGGTGGTGAAATCCCAGACAGGATCTTAGCACTCTTCTTACGCACGGGAAACTCGACGCTGCCGGAGCTTATAAAATCGGGATGTCTGTCTCCACTAGCTTTCCTTTCCCAGTTATATTTATCAATAATAAGAAACTCAATCAAGACATTCCTTGAACCAGCGCCAGCCTCTTAAATACATTTCTGGTCTCTATGTTCTAGCACTTGCTCTGGCTCTTTTCCTCGGGATGGAATTTGTCTGTGCCCTATAGGAAAGCAGAGCTGGCTTTCTTGGGAAAGCCTGTGATTTCAAACCTCCTGGGCGAACTGGCACATCTCACCGGGCCCTGGTGTTCTTCTCTGTGAACGGGTGTAGTGTGCCAACCTGGAAGGTGCAGTGAGGATGATTGGAGGTTGTATCGTGGGTGGGAGAGGCCTCCCGCAGTGCTTGGTGCTTGGTGGGCCTACAGATCGAAGTGGGTGCTCTCCAGATGGCCTTCCCTCTGGGACGGTCCATGCAGGCGTGCCGCCAGGGTTCTCAAGCAGGCTGATGGTTAGAATTAAGGGGGATGCTTTAAACACGAGCACCACCAGCACCAGATACCTGGCCACCTGCCCATTCAAATTTCCGGGGTTGGGTCCGTCCTTCTGAAAGGCTCTCTAATGCTTCTTCTGATCCCCAGCTATGCTTGGGAACCTCTATAGGATGGGTTTTATTTTTTTCTAATCATTGAAAAAATGTTTTTTTTTTTTTAAATAATTGATTTGAGAGAGAGGGAAAGAGAGAGAAAGGGGGTAGGGGAGAGAGACGGAAAAAGAAAGAGAGACCTCTTGTTGCACCCACTCATGGTGGCTCCTGCATGCGCCCGCCCAGGGATCGAACCCACATCCCTGGCACATTGGGATGATGCTCCAACCCACTGTACTACCTGACTGGGGCTTTTTTCTAATCATCTTTGATAAGAGCAAAATGGTGGTGTATATGTGAGTTGAGGCTTTAAGTATTCTGGCCATTTTTTTCATGCCTGATTTGGGCTCTGTTTTCAGTCAGTTATTTATTTCTACAGGGTGGGGCAGCTGGGGTGGGAAATGCGACCATTAAAAAAATCGTCTAGTAAGGGAAGCAATGATGCTTTACTAATTAGAAGCAGATACTGTGATCCTTAAAAAGGCCTTCTTCTTGTTCCTAAAGACAACTGGATTGTTTCCATTCTGGTGCCAACTGGGTTTATTTTCTAGACACAGAGATTTGTTCCTGACGTAGCTTTAAGATGAGAGATGAGAGTCAGCTCGCAGTCCTGTACGTGTTCTCAGATGGTTAGGTGGGGTTTCTTCTTTCTCCGCCCTTCAAATTCTCCCCTCCTCTGGCCCCATGGTTCTGGGAGAACTCTATGTAACCCACCTTCTGGAGAACCTTGATGTTTGTGGAGTCAGGGAAGCCAGCTTAGATTCTGGCTCCAACCCTTCCACGGCTGGAGGTTTTATAAGATGGTCACTGTTCCCAGCTAGGAACTTGCCTCGAAACAACCTGGCATTCCACGGGAGGCCTGACATGTTTCTGTTGAGCAAGGAGAACTATGTCAGACTCAGGTGCAAAATGTGCTCCTTTCCGCGTCCTGGTGCTGTGACCTGTGACAAGTCGTCGGCCCTTGAAGAGTGAACCTCGGCTCCCTGGCCGGTCGGACGAGGTGTGCGCATGCCTTTCCTCGGCTTTCCCAAATGTAGTATTATTCGGTGTAAAAATGCCTTGTGAAGCCACAGAGCCATGTCACCTTATTGAATAAGGAATATTTCATTGTATTACTCAGTATTTTTATTGGTTATTTACCTGTTATTTCTTTCTGTGTTCACCGTGGCAAATTGTATGTAAGTTCCTCCCTTCCCTTCCCCTCCCTTCTTTTTTTCCTTTCTCTCTCTCTCTCTGTCTCCCTCTCTCTCTCTGGGTTTCCTGTACCCCAGCCCTAGGCCCATCTTTAAAACTCCATGTCATGCACGTGGTGTTTTTGCTGGGGAGGGCGGATCGCTGCCTGCGTGAAGCTGTTCTGACCTGCGTGCTGTAGTGTTCACGAAAGCCAGAGAATTTCTCTTTCTCTTTGCTCCTCAATCGGAATTGAATGGCTGTGCAGAAGGACTTGTTTATGGAGCGGTTACTCACCCAGCGTGTCCTTGAGAATCCATGTTGCTTCCTCCTTTCGCGCCTCAAGAACGGCAAGGACACATGGAGAAGATCACAGATGTGTTTCCCTGCCAACACGTGGCGCTGCCTTCCGGAAGAAGTGTTTGCATTCAGTGTGTGTTTGCTAGGTGGGCCGTGTGCAGCGTGCAGTCGCCGGCATCTGTCTGCTTGTCCTTGGGGGAGGTCGTAGTTCAGTGGCAGCCCTCGGGGGGCCCTGTCATCCCCGAGCTAGCGGGCTCTGCATCGGGGTCGTGCAGTTGTCTTGCTCCAGGGTGGACTGTTGAAAAATATGTACCTGGCCAGAAAACAACTTTAAGCACAGAAACATGTAGAGACTGAGTTCCTTACAGATAATTTCAGTGCTTTACCCATTGGTGTAAGCATCCATCCATCCATCCATCCATCCATCCATCCTCTATTTTGACAGCTGGTTGTTAAGCACCTACTATGTGCCAATTCTGTGTGAGACTCCAGGGACAAAACAATCAGGTAAGACAGGATTGCTGTCCTCAAGATTCCAGCGGTCTAAGATGCAGGATGTTTTCCTAAATAGAAGGTCAGCTTCTTGCTCAACACCCACCTATTTTTATTTTGTTTTGGTTCTCATCTCTTTAGCACGACATGTGACCCTGGCGACATTTTCATTGTTTTTATAAACCCGAGTTCTAGAGTTCGATTTCAGGTTTTGCATAACTCTAAACACAGGACAAGTGCTTGTATAACTAAACAGGAAAAGAGAGAAGAAATCAAGATCCTGGAAAAAAAAGATTAAATCTTATGACTATAAAAATGTGTTGAGGGATCCATTGGAATTCTTACAAGCTTTTTTTTAAAGACTCATAGTGTCTCATATTCAAATTTGCTTTTTGAGCCTTGGGTAAATTCAAGTGCAAAACACCTTCTAAATATATAATACTTGAAGGCCAGTGGGGAGGCAGAGAGTTGTGCCTTTCAGATGAGCACAGGGACGGGGCGAATGTGAGTGGGGAGGGGCATGGGCGTGGGGCGGGGCCTGACACACCGGGGTTCGGAGCTTCCTGTTGCCACTCTGTGCATCATATGACCTTGGGCAACTTATGTAACCTCTCTGAGCCTCAGTTTCCCTCTTCGTAAAATGGGGAGAGTGACAGTATTCACCCGGGAGAATGATTACGAGGATGGAATGAAATCACAGATTTGCAAAGTGCTTCCTGCAGGCCTGGCACGGAGTTAGTGCCCTGTAAAATCGAGCTATTTTGATTTTCATTAGGAGCAAAGGGATTGGATGGTTCCAAAAAGGAAAGAAAAATCTTGGCAACTTGGAGTTTCAGCGGTGGAAATGAGATGTGTGAGGCTGCCTTTTGGGATTAATTACACAACTAGTCATCCCTGAGAAATAATGCTTCTCTCGTAGTCTTCTTTTTCACCTTTGCTGTGACTGGGGTGCACGCGAACAAGCTGTTTTTGCAGCTGAGGGGGGCGCGGGGAGGGGCGGGCGGAGGGGGAGGTTAGTGTTTGTTTCTGCAGAGAGGTGGGAGGAGAAAGGGTTTTAAACCTACAAGCCAGGTCATAGATTTTCACCGAACACTCCTCAGTATGAGCATATCATCCAGGCAGGCCAGCCCCTCAGGAGAAACTCTGATCTTGAAATTAATTTCAGCCAGTCAGAAAAGCACTTGGTCATTGTAGCTGACGTTTTATGTTTTTTTAAAGGGCCCCCCAGCAAGCTGGATTTTGTGATAACACTTGAGGAGTTCAGTGTAGGGGGAATTATTTTCACACAAATATATTTTTTTTAAAGAGAGAGTTTCTCTTGTTCTTTTTTTTTCTTTTCCCATGGAAGGTCGTCCTCTAATATACACTGTTTATAGAGGCCTTGATCCTTTTTAAACTGAAGGAGCACAGTCGGCCTCCACGGTGATAAATCGAGAGCCATGTGGGGGCCCAGGGACGCGGAATTTATGTGTGTTTGACTCCTGCCCCCAGTTCGGCCGCTACTTCCTGGGATGTGCACTTGATTGATGATTTGTCTGGTATCCTGTGCTTCTGGGATGTCTTTTGAAGTTTCTCCTGTGGGGACCTGAGGTTTGCCCCTGTGAGGTGTTAATGGGCTTCCTGCTGGGGCTTTATTTGTGAGGGGCGCTTGTTAGAAGGGCCTTGATGGGCCAGCCGGGACCCCAGAGCTGCTGTTCTTCCACTCGGAGGGCTGGCTCGCAGGCAGGCCGTGGGTCCCCGGATCCCCAGCTTGCGTTTGGTAGTCACTGCAGCACTGGTTTTATCCTTGCTCCCGGGCCACTGCTTGTTTACGTTCTGGGGGTTCCCAGGCCCTGGCAGGTTTTGGGGGAATCTGCTGGGACAGTAGTTCGAGAATCCACGCCGACAGGTAGACCCCACAGGGGATGGCAGGCATTTGCAGTGGGTAAGAAGAGCTTGTGTCTTAGGCAGAACCACCCAGCTCCCAAACGCGCCCAAGGTTGGACAGGGCATTATCTCACCCCTGGCCCCCCTGCCTCTGGGCTCTCATCCCCAATTCCGTCCTCCTCACCCCCAGCACTGTGCCCTTTCTAGAATGAAAGCCTGTTCATGTCGCTCTCCTCCTCTTTCAAATATGAAAAATGGTGCCACAGGCTGAACTGTGACCTCCCCAAGTTCCTCTACGGAAGTCCCAACTCCTGGGAACCTCTGACAGTGACTGCGTTTGGAGAGGGAGTCTCTAAAGAGGGGATTAAGATGAAAGGGGGTCACATGGGCGGGCCTTCATCCAATCTGGCTGTCTCGAGATGAAGAAATCCTGAGGGTACAAAGGCTTGTGCACAAAGGAGAGACAGTGTGAGGACATGGGGAAGAGGTGGCCAGGGCAAGCCAAGGACAGAGACTCGGAAGGCACCAACCCTGCTGACTCGTAGGTCTCAGATTTCCAGCCCCTGGAACTGTGAGAAAATGCCTTTCTGTTGTTGAAGCCACGGCCTATGATGTTTGGTTATGGCAGCCCTCAAGAACTCTCGTACATGGCTGCCATTGACCTAGGGATACATTTCCAACACCAAGACATGTCATAGGAGGTCCCTTTTTTCCTGGCTCTGTCTGTCTTTGCAGCCACAGGCAGATATCTCTTCCTGTTTCTGATGAACTACAAATCCTCAAGGCTAAGTTCAAGGGCCACTCGCTCTGTGAGGCCCTCCTAGACCACCCCTCTCTGACCGCCCCCCCCCCTCCGCCCCCTGCCCATAGAGCTTGGATCTTCCTCTGGATCCTCTTGAAGCTTATGTCAGCCATAGCTTTATGAATCATCCTAAAGCTGTTCTTCTGTCTCTTACCTGCATTAGGCTTTGAAACCTGGAGCGTAGGGATGTTGTTCAACTTTGCTCCCTAGCACTCAGCTCTGAGCCTGGGAGTTAGTCAGTGTGTATGGAATCAGTTAAGATTTACGCTTTACTGTCCTCTTTCCTTAAGAACGCCACCCCCAGTTCTGCACTCTCTTAGCAGAGGTGACAAACTCGGATTCTCCACGGGGAGTTAATAGCTCTGCACAGGTATGTCCTCAGGTGACAATGAGAGCACCAGTAATTGTAGTTAGCTCTTACTGAGCACGTTTTAGATGCCAGATGAGCGTGTAGCTTATTTAATCACAGTACTCTTCCAGGTAGGTGAATCTTCTAGTCAACTTGAGCCAAGTTTCCCTGCAAGATGGCACTGCCTTAGCTGTGAGCAAGAAGAACCGGAAGTGAAAGGCTTCTTTCTCTCAGATCCTTTCCCCCAGGCCAGCACCGGAAGCAGCTTTTTCTTCAGATGCCCAATTGCATAGTAAAGTTTTAGTGGAACTAGCGGAGATTGAAACCTCCTTTCACTCGCTCTTCCTTTGCAGACACACTGAGTTGGCCAAAAGTGCATTTGCTTTTTCCTCCCCACAGTGGCTCTGCTAGCGCTTAGTTGTCTTTAGCTTCATTTGAAACAGTTTTGTCAGATTGTATTGTGACAGCTGTCACATCAGTGTGCATTTAAAAACATACTTATCAAAATTGGTGAGTTTTTGTGCAGCCATTGTAATACTGAAGGAGGAAGAAAATAGGCAACATCGTGGGCGTGTGATGCTTTATTGTTTCAAGGAAGGTAAAATCGCAACTGGAGCACAAAGCCTTGGGCAGCGTATGGAGAAGGTGTGGTGACTGATCGAATGTGTCAAAACTGGTTTGCAAAGTTTCTTGGTACTGTAGACATTTTGGCCAAATAATTCTTTGCTGTGGGGCTGTCTTATGCATTGAAAGATGTTTAGCAGCGCCCCTGGCCTCTACCCGCTAGAAGCCAATAGCTCGAGATAGCTGACATACTCAGAATATCCAAATCAATATAGTTATTGCTAAAAATGAAAAATGTGTCTTTTATTTCACAGAAAAAACCATATGGGCTTTTTGGCCCACCCAATAGAAAGAAATTGTTTTTAGCAAAGACTCTGTTCACTAGAACTGTCGTGAATTCACCGGGCGCCCTGCCGCTTTGGAGCTGGGTAGCCAGGGGCTGTCCCTGTGCCTGCCACTCCGGATATGGAAACCGAGACCTGGACGTGATTTCTGGGACTTTGTCAGGTTATAAAAAAAGTTTGTAACCAGACTCTATGCTACTTTCCCTGTGGTGTCCAGATAGAGGGAATTTTCAATTCATCCCTCACTCTAGTGTTGCACTTTTTCATTATTTTTTCACTTTGAAAGCTTGTGGAAGAGGCGTGAAGACTCGGTTGCTTTTGATTTGATTCACTTGACAGTATTTCCTCGTGTTGCTGTGTCCCCGGGACTGACTCTGCAGTTCTTTCCGCATGGTGCCATACCACGGGACCCACGGAGGGGAGCCGTACCGTTTGGAAGGGAAGCGAGAACGTCGAAGAAGTGGAGAAATGCAATAAGCACGTCCCCAGGCTCACAGGGCCTCAGAGTGGGGTGGGGAGACCAGAGCGAGCTGTGCCTGCAGCGCTTCAGCGTCGTTCCTGTTTCGCTTTAATGCCCAAGCTCTGCCGAGGTGTAACTGGACAGGTGGAAAGGCTCTCTACCTGAGCTTCCCTGAATTGGGGGAAGGACAAGAAGGGCGAACGCATCACCTGGAAACCAAAACCCCCAAGGACAGCCAAGGCATTGTGCCGACTCAACCTTGGCTGGAGAGATTGTTAAGCCAGGCTTAAGTTTTTGGAAGCTGGTCAGATTCCTTCACTGGTTCAGGTCAGCTGGTTGTATGGCAGGAAAGTGGCATATTCTAAGGCCTGGAATTGGGCTGCCTTGTTCAGGGTGACCCTGTCCTTTGCTTGATTGTGACAGCTTCAATACGTGATTTGCTCTTCCTGCCCCAGTATCCTCTGTGGCAAGAGGAAGATAACCATAGTACCTATTTTACAAGGCTGCATGTGGATTCAATGTATGTATAATAATGTATGTATATAGGTTAGCACTTGTTTTAACAGAGAACTGCAAAATAATAGTGGCTTCAAAAAGATGAAAGTTGATTTTATTTTTCTCTTATGTATAGCCAGGGTAGGCAGCTTAGGGCTTGTGATGGAGGTTGCACAAATGATCCGGGACCCAGCTTCCTTTACCTTGTTGCTTTGCCATCCTTGTTTTCTTTTTGAAGATTTTATCTTTATTTATTTGAGAGAGAGAGGAAGGGTGGGAGAAAGAGAAGGAGAGAACATCAGTGTGTGGTTGCCTCTCACACACCCCCTACTGGGGACCTGGCCTGCAACTCAGGCATGTGCCCTGACTGGGAATTGAACCAGCGACCCTTTGCTTAGCAGTCTGGTGCTCAGTCCACTGAGCCACACCAGCCAGGGCTACTCTGCCATCCTTAATATGTGCCTTCTACCTCATGATCCAATATGGCTGCTTTAGTTCCTGCCATCATTTCTACAGTCCAGCCAGGAAGGGCAAAGGGGAAGTGGAGGGCAAGGTCTGAAAATTGCCCACATCTTGTCTCAGCCCATGGGTCAGAGCATAGTCATATGACCACGTTATTCAAAAGTGAATTTTAGGCTTTACATGGGTGCCCCACTAAAAACTTTATTACTATGTAAAAAGGAGAAATTGGGTAGTACAGGACAACTGGCAGTGTCTCTTCAAGAGTAAATGCTCAGTAAAGGCTAGTTATCACCACCGCCACCATTACCATCACCATCATCATTATCATCGTGGTCACGGTCATCGTCCTTTCTGATCTTAGCGTGTATATTCCTTCATTTCCTCACTTTCTAATTGGCCCCCTTGCTTTCCACTTTAGCTTGTGCTTTGTTCCCTTGCACAGTTTGCTGTGTATCCGTGTACTTCTGGCACCTTCGTGTACCCAGAGGGTAGGCAGTAACCACAGCCCCGCGATGCTCTGTGTGCCGGAAATGAAGATTAAAGCTGGTGAGGAAGAACACGGGCAATTTAGGAATAGGGGAGACTAGAGCTGAAAGTCTTCATTAAAATATTGTAGGAAAAATTAGTGTGGGAAGAAAAAAGCGTAACTACCTTTAAATGTAGGTTAAGAATTTGTTTTGGTTTGTTTTTCTGCTTCCACTGTCCTGTTTGTGAGCCTCCCCTGGAAGGGGCCTTGAATCTCCATGCAGTTCTTCTGAAAGTCTTAGTCTAAGTATCCAGCTTCCTGGCTCACCATTGAGGTTTCCAAAACCCAAGTTCAAAGTCCTTGGACCTGGAAAGATGTGGGAGCTGAGTCATTTCTACTTGAGAAGCACGTTCAATAAATGAAGGGGTTTCTTCCATAGACCCTTATTCATGATTTAAAGGCTCTGCAGGAGTCTTTCACAGTGGTGATGGTTTATTGAGAAATTACGTGGACTTAGGACTCATTAAAATGTTGAGGAAGACGGATGCTGCTTCCCTGCTATAAATCCCAGTGAGGCTAATTTAATGGACCTCTAGCTAGCCTTCATGCTTTCCAGAGCCGAGTTTTACCTTCATCATTTGTCTTCTTCTCCCTTAGCCTTCTTAAAATGCAGCGTCAGAAAGTGACATTTTCTCCTAGGAAAAATTGCTCCAAGATTATGGCCTTGCTTCTTTCTATCAGGGCACTTACCTGTAAAGATCCGGGGTCATGGAGACGAGGGACTGGGAACCCCCCAGAAAGAAACATGAAAGTTGTGGTCATTTTTCTTCTCCTCCTCGTTTTTTCCTCCTTCTAGCCCCTGTTGATGCGCCCCGTGAAACCACTTGGGAATTCTCTTCTTCGTTGTATTGCTTCTGTTGTTTTTCTAATTCCAGCCTTCAGCATCCCATGCTGGGACGGTTGCAGTAGTCTCCTGCTTTCTCTCACTCTTGCTCTGCCTCATCCCATGCACGTGCTCCCAGCCCGGATCTGGCTGGTCACAGTCTTGGTTATAGATAATCAGTTGTTTCCATTGCAATCAGTGGTATGAAGTCAGCCTTGGCATTGGGTCCAAGGTCAGGCCGTGACTGTGGTTGTCTGCTAGCAATTAAATAACAGGCAGAGTAGCTGGCATGGTGGAAGGTGCTGTTTATAACCTTCTTGAATAGCCGAAGAAATGCAGGCTGGAGAGATTAAGTCACCTACCTAATGGCACCTGGTAAAAAGTAGTAAAATCAGAGTGGACTCCGGGCAGCTGGACTCCAGAACTGGTACAGTCAAGTGCCACATCGTGTGTGAGTCTCATTTCTTTCTGCCCTCTTCTCTGGCCACCTCTTTCCCTCAGGTGCTGACTTCCAGCCCCACCAGTCAGCTTTCACGCCTGTCTTGTCACCTTGAACAAGGAGAACAGGAAATTGTCCATCTCACTATTCCTTTGCCTTCGCAGTTCTTTCTGGCTGGCCCCTGCCTACCCTCGCCTTTTGGCTGGCGGCAGCTGACTTCAAGGTCTAGTTCACAGTCTCCTGTAAATAAGCCAAAAGTGGCCACTGCACATTGGCCCCCTAGGTTTTTATTTCTTTACTGCAGGCCAAGACCCACTAGCTCAAAACCCCACTAGTGCCGAACTCAAAGTTTTACACATCTGATTGTTTTAAAAAAGGAGCCCAAACAAGCAGATTTTTAGCTATTTAAGACCTGCCTGCTTTGCATACCCTGGGAAATTACATGTGTATGTTGGCCATTGGTAGAATAGAGCCTTATGGTTGTAAGATAAGATACTAGTGGTATTACAGCCGTCGATAGAGTCTTCTGTTATAAGACTCCAAGCTGTTACTGCCCTTTGGGGTTCTGTGACTGAAAGATTCCTGTCCCTACGGTCGAGTGATATCACTTAAGCATGCGAGCCTCCTCTCCACTCGCCCCTAGGAGTTCCCTCATCTTCCTCCCACTCTCTTCCTCCTCCTCTTCCTCCCCCTCCTGCTCCTTCTTCTTATTCTTATTCTTCTTTTTTAAGATTTTATGTATCTGTTTTTAGAGAAAGGGGAAGGGAAGGAAAAAGAGAGGAAGAGAAACATCAATGTGTGGTTGCCTCTCAAGCACCCCCTGCTGGGGACCTGGTCCACAACCCAGGTATGTGCCCTGACTGGGAATCGAACCAGCGACCCTTTGGTTTGCAGACCAAACCAAATCTACTCAATCCACTGAGCCACACCAGCCAGGGCACCTTCCTCCCCTTCTGAATGGAGGACTATGAGCAAAGCCTCTGAAAGATCTGCTGTGAGGGGCTTGCCCCTCCCTGCAGCTCTGCCCAAGTCCTATACACCCCCCATAAAGCTCATGTGTGTTGCCACCTCTCCTGCTCATGTTTTCCCTTGATCAGCCCCCAGGTCACTTGACCCCTACACATCCAACAGAGCTGATGTTACTTTCCACAAGGGTCCATCGCATTTGGAGCCCACCTTCATTTACTGTCCTCATCTGTCTTGTCCTTGTTGTTGGCTGTGGATCCCACTATCATCCTCTTGGATTACAGACAAGAATTGAGGAAGCTGTGGGTGCCCAAGTCTGGCAGAGTTGAAAGACATTTAACCTGTGGATGTGATCGAGCTTTCCCAGCTGTCCTGCACTTGACCACACTTTGTCCTGGCATCAAGTGTAAAAGGACTGGTATTTTGTGAAGTACCAGGAGTAGGGCCCATGAGTTTAATTTTCTCAGATTCTGAAAGAATTGGCCATTGGAAATACGTCAGGGAGAGAGGGTTATACTGAAATCTAGAGCACTTTTCACCAAGTTGTGGGAGGATGGTTGTGAGTCTCACACCCCTTTCATCTGGACTTGCCAAAGAAAACTGAATAGATACGTAGGCATTACGTCATTGGCATTACAAAAGGATTCTTCTCAACACAGTTCCTTCCAAACTGTGCTCCTAAAATGCTTAAGTGGTGGTTTGTGGATCAATAAGGCTTGGGGGGCGGGGAAAATGCAGGAGCCCTAGCAAATGTGGATCAATAAGCAATGAAGAGAAAGTTCTCTGAAATGAGTCAGTGGCTGTTCAGAGCCGGTCACAGACACCCTTTCCAGAATGGCATTTTTGGGGGTATAGCTCACATCCTGCTGCTATGTCTTTTTTGGATTAACGTAAGGATGGCAATGGAGGGAAACTTAAATTGACCTCCCCCCAATACTTTAAAAACAACTAAAGTTACCCCACAATAAAGTTAGGTGTTGGGTCAGTGAAGTTACTCTTTTTTCTTACTAGAAAATAAAACTAAAGTGTGGTTTTCTTGGCGTTCAGTAGGGTTCGTTTTGAAAAAACTGAGCTCTGTTTTCTTCCAAAATTATTCATGTAACAGTGATATAAAGTTTTAACAAGCCAGCCTGTTAAATATTTCTGTGACGAGTTCGGTTTCTTGTTTCAGAATCCTTTGTTCGGGCCGGAGCGCGCGTGGCGGAATGAATGTCAAAGATCGTGTCTCAGTTCAGTTTCCGTCCATGGCCGGGTGGACACTGGCGTGGCGCCGGGGCCCCACAGCCGTCTGGGTCTTGCCGGGCACTTCTCGAGATTTTGCTCCTGAACGCGGCTTCCCTCAGAGCCAGGGAAATAGAGCAAGAACACATTTCCAAGGATATCTTTCCGAGTGCAGTTAGTCCCTCGCCGCTCAGGGTTCCTGTTTCGCAATTTCCATTTCGCTGAACTTTGTGCTTAGCGTTGAGCGACTTTTCAGTTCATTTCTATCGCGTTAGAAACTCACAGCTGAAGGAGGTGGCGAGGTGGATGACTTTCCGCTGGACCCACCCACGAGGTGAGAGAAGCTGCTGTCACCTAGGTGGTTTTTTCCCAGAAAGGAAGGATTCGGTGTGTAATCCCACCAAGGCTCTGCAGGGTTCTTTCCCTAAAAGAGGCAAGACCCAGAAACTCTGCTGATCTCCGTTCTGCCAGATCAAAGCATGTGGTGGATGCGTGGGGTGATTTGTGGGGAGGGGTTTGTTTGGATTATTTTCATTTGCATACTGGTTTATGAATTACCAGCACATAACGGGCAATTTTAAAATGTAATTTTATTAAGGAGCTCAATTCTTATTTCGCAGAAGGCTGGCATCTGATGGGCTGTACCACCCCATTGTCATTTGGCAATTTAAAATGTGAATTATACATTTTTTAAAAAGTAGGTAATTCTGGTAAAACCTGAGACATTTGCAATTTTGTAAAACTGCTGAGATGAAGGTTCTGGCTATGTCATACTGGGTTGTAAAAACATGGCCAGTGGGAGCTACTTCTTCTTGTAAGAAAGTGTGGAAATGCGACATGTACTTCTGATCGTCTCTCCAGAGGCCCCCTGCCTTTGGGGTTTGTGGGCTGAGTCACAGTCAGGAGCCCTGTCCTCGACATCACCATGGAGACCCCTCACCCTTCTGGGGCCTAGGGTGGAATGAAAAGGCGTCAGATCCTAGACTGTCTAGTGTGCGGGTGGCAGCTTGAGTGTCTGTCTCTGGGGCCCTGTGGGCCCCGGTGCCCTGGGTGTCAGTTGCAGAGTCCTGAGCAGAATGTTGGGGTGTTCCCACCTGCTCGTCCGCAGGAGGTCTTCATGTCCTTAAGCCCGGGGCCGGCTCTCACACTGAGCCTTTGACAGTGCTGCATTCCAGAGGCCGCGAGGAACGTTGGTTTCCCCAAGGAACATAAACCTGACGTGGTAGAACAAGGACATTTGAAAATATCTTCTCCTCTCCTATTGCCAGGGTGGTTCAATATCCACTAAAATTAAATCCATATGGGTACACCGAGCAGATGGGGGAGGCCCAGGGGGGCTCGGAGAATACACTGCCTTTTGTGTCTGTGATGACATGTAGTTACCCAGAGGTAACCTCAGCGCTACAGACAGGGGCATTGTTTCCTGAACAGGATCGTGTGCTCGTTTATGATGCTGTAGGGATTTTAGTGTGTGTTTGTATGTAGGCGTACGAAAGAGGTCCAAGCTGTAGATTCAGTGTTAATAGTAAGCACACTCATTCTCAAGTCCTGTATACAGTTAGATCCTGGAGGACAGTCCTGGTTTTTCTGTCACACTAACTTTCCTTCATGACGTCTGTTAGTTCAGCTACCTTCAGCGATGGCTCAGCAGCACAGAGCAGAGATGTGTGTTAGAAATGGGGGAGAGACTGTAATTTGATGAAGTGTATCTATTTGATTTGTTATTTTTTTTTCTATATAAAATGCTGAGGGTATAGAACTGGACGAATCTTCTTGCCTAGCGGGGAGAAGATGGACTAAGAAGCATCTTAGGGACACAGGTCCAGACAGGCTGAAAAATGGTGCCTTGAAATTCATAAGAAACTTCTCACACCCTGTCTAGGCAGAGTGAGACTGTTTACTTTACTTTGCCTGGTGTTGGTGCCCGTAAACCCCGGATGTAAGCCTCATGAGACCAGCCTCTTCTTCGCATAGAAGTGCCCATGAGTTTATGGCCCCTGTGGCGAGGTCAGGGCTCCTACTCGATGTGTGGTCAGAGGACCAGCATCCTCCATGTCGTTAGGTGTTAGAAATGCAGAATCTTGGGCCTCACCTGCCCAGGTAACGTGCTTGTGTAAACCGCCTGCACTTCGCTTCACTGTTCTTCCCGGTTACCCACCTTGGTCTGTGACACCATGCCTCCCTCTCCCCCATGGGTACGGCGAGGAGTCCGGGATTTGGATTGTGACTGAACTCATCTTGGCTCTCTTGCTTGAAAGTGATGTCATAGCGCTCTGCCTGGCCATCCTCATCTATAAAGTGGAGATAAGAGCAACCCCCTCAGAGGAGGTTTTCAAGCATTAAGGAAGAGATATTTGTAAACACTCTCGTGTCCAAGACCCAGTCAGGTAGCTCACGGTGGCTGACAGCGATGTTTATGTCATATTTTGCTGCTGATGGCACACGCCTTTTAGAAAGGCTTCCTGTCTGCTTCGTCTTTGTGGTCCTTCGTGCCCCTTCTCTGTGCCCAGACCACGGCTGATGGGGATGAGCTGTTGTCTAGCACTAGCACCTGTAGCCGAAAATCCTTCATCTTTGGAAGAGTCAGTGTGAGTCAGAGGCAGCAGTCCTACAGGCCTGAGCTCCATGGGCAGCATTCTGGAAGCCTATGATGGGACGGTTTCTTCGTGGTCAGGTTTGGGCAAGTCCATGACTGCTCTCTGGGTAATAGACCACACTGCACACAGGTGTGGGGAACGACAAGGCATAGTCACTGAGAGAACACCAGCTCCCAGTTTTCATCACCATGTCACTTTGGAATGAGATAGAGAATGATGAGCTCAAATACATTTGAAATTGACTTAAATTGTCCATCAACTTGGGAAGATATCATCTTGGAATGCGGTGTGGTTGTGAGTCACGGAGCATTGACAGCAGCATGTCCTGGGGAGGGGGGCTGGGTTTTTGGACACACAGCTCATCAGGTGGGACCTTTAACCGCAGGCCTCGTGGGTGCCCCGCATTGAACTAGCACTGGTCTTGGGACAGCCACGTGGGCATTCCCTCATAGCAGGGGGGCAGTGAGGCCAGGTTTTAACTGGGTGGGCTTTGATGTTCCATGACTAGGGTTGAAATGTCTGTTCAGTCTTCTTCCAGCAGACAGATCGCAGGCAGGTTAGGGGACTCAAGAAAACTGTAGATGAATTTATACGCTACCTGGTCCTTGAGGTTTGGAGTTGGTTGTTCAATAGAAATTTTAAAAATCTTTTAAATGAATTTTTAATTTAATAATAACTTTAGAGATGACCGAGGATTTACAGAAGAAGCCACACTGAGACTGGTAGGAAGTGCAGAGATGTGAAAAAGCTGGCCTTGCCCCCATGTGTGGCGGCTGAGATTCCAGAGGGATATCTCAGCTGTGAAAGTCCCCCCGAAGAGTGTGGGATTTCAGCCCACACTAGGCTCCCCCGTCCAGAGCATCAGAGTTGGGTAGAGGCGCCTACATAACATCTGGCTGTGAAAACTAGTGGGGAATTATGTCCACCAGAGAGAGGGGGGAGTCTGCTAGAGACACAGATGCCCTATAAAGGCACAAGGTCTCATTTGCAGCTACTCACCTTGGGCTCCAGTGGACGGAGGGCGGAGTGGACTATAGTTATGCAAGGAGAGACTGGAGCTTGTGGCTCTCGGGGGAGGACAGAGGGGTAGCCTCTAGAACTCCAGTGCTGAGTCACTCTCCCACACCGCAGACACCATCTTTCTTGGGTGGAACATGCCCTTCCGTGTGGCATCAGCCTGGGGAATGCATTAGCCCCCCCCTTAACTTCCTATCACCCCACGCTGAAGAGCTCACATCCTGCAGGGGAGTCAGCTCTCTGGACCTGGGGTGTAGAGGTCTGAGAAAACTCAGGGGGTGTTGGTGACTGAGTTGTATGGCTCTGGAGTGAGGGCCATTCCCCCACCTTACCCCAAGCCTGACCAGTGCCCTCTTTTTATGGGAGATCCACTGGCCCCACCCTCCTGACTCCTGGAGGCCCTGCCCTGCCTAAGTCAGTCTCTCCAGGAGGTGCCAGCAGAATCTAGGACAGACTGAGTGATGTGGCTCTTAGGATAGAGGGAATTTTCCCCTTACACAC
This sequence comes from Tonatia bakeri, assembly GCA_004024845.1. Taxonomy (NCBI): domain Eukaryota; kingdom Metazoa; phylum Chordata; class Mammalia; order Chiroptera; family Phyllostomidae; genus Tonatia; species Tonatia bakeri. The sequence continues at coordinate 3,293 of PVIA01004774.1, read as the reverse complement.
CCGACTGTTGCAAAGTCCTCCCTTCACATGGCCAAATCTTGGGCTGTTTGAGCCTGATAAGCTCTGCTGGCCCTACCCAGATGGCTCCCCGGGACCCTACCCTACCACAAAGGTGTGCAAACACCCAGTGGGTAGCAGCTGGACCCGTTTTACCCTGGGACTTTTGCTGAGGGGCCCAGATCTAGCACTGACACTGTTGGAACCAGTATCAGTCTGGTGAATACCACTCGCCCCTACCTGGAAACTCACTGTGAATCTACCTCATACAACTTGACTACCACCAGAGGCTCTTTCAGTGACTGAGCTTAACAGGCAGCTGGCTGGCTAAGACAGGCAGAGGTGGGTGAATTTTGGGGAGCCTTGGGCATTTTGCTGAACTTCCCCTGGGCTCTGCACTGGTGGAAGCCAGTTTTGGTATGTAGCTTGTTCCTTCCCGTGCACACCCAGCCCCAGCAGAGGCAGCCACAAACTGGATTGCTTAAATAAGATCCGGTTAGCTTAAGCAAGGCCAGTCACAGGAGGCAGCCTCTGACATTGACCTGTACTAGACCTGTACTCTCCCAAGAGGCCCCAGAACCAACACATCCAGTGGCCAGCTTCAGACAACATCAGAGCAGGATCCAATTAGTTTCAAAAGTGGCACATCCAAAGGGGGAGCTCAGCAGGCTCCTGACTCTGCTGAGGCGAATTCTTTGTGTGGTGAGCACCTGCACAGCAGCTAGTACACTGTGGTTGGGGTTGACCCTCAGTCAGCCAGCCTGAGGGTCGAGCCCATGCACGAATCGGCCAATAACAATCAAGACTCAATTACAACAAGAGGGCTCACACAACTTGCAAAGGGACATTCCTGGAGCACCCGGCTCAGGTGATCAAGGAGACAGTGCTTCTGAGTCCTACAGGACACCTACTACTTAAGGCCACCCTACCAAGACTGGGTGACATGGCAGGTCAACCTGATACACAGAAACAAACAGAAGGAGGCAGCCAACATGGGGAGACAAAGCCTCAAGTGAAAGAACAGGAGAAATCTCCAGAAAAAGAGCTAAATGACATGAAGACAAGCACTCTGTCAGATTTAGAATTCAGAACAGTTGTTATAAGGATGCTGAAGGAACTTGGGGGAAGAATGGATGAAATCGGTGAGAACTTAAACAGAGAGAGCATGCATGACAAAGGACATAGAGGCCGTGAGGAAGAGCCAGTCGGAAGTGAAGAATGCTGCGCCTAAAGTGAAGAAGAGGCCAGAAGGAGTGAGCAGTGAGTCGGATGAAGCAGAGGACTGAGTCAGTGATTTGGAAGACAAGGTAGCAGAAGACATCCAATCAGAGCAGCAAAAAGAAAAGAGGATTTAAAAAAAATGAGGATAGTTTAAGGGGCCTTTGGACAACATGAAGCATACCAACACCCACATTACAGGGATATCTGAAGGAGAAGAGGGTGAGCAAGGGGTCAAGAACCGATTTGAAGAAATAACGACTGAAAACTTTGCTAACCCGGTGAAGGAAAACAACACACAAGTCCAGGAAGTGCAGAGTCCCAAACAAGATGAACACAAATAGGCCCACACATCTTAATTAAAATGGCAAAGATTAAGGACAAAAGATCCTAAAAGCAGCAAGAGGAAGACAGTTAGTTACCTGCAAGGGAGCTCCCATAAAACCATAAGCTGATTTCTCATCAGAAATATTTCGGGCCAGAAGGGATTGGCATGAAATATTCAAAGTGATGAAAAGCAAGGACCTCCAACCAAGACTAATTTTTCCAACAAGGCTATCATTTATAATTGAAAGAGACATAAAGAGCTTCCCAGACAAGAAAAAGCTAATGGAGTTCATTACTACCAAACCAGTCTTACAAGAAATGTTAAAGGATATTCTTGAAGAAGAAAGAGGAGAAGAAGCAGAAGGAGGAGAAGAAAGAGACGGAGGAGGAGAGGGGAAAAAGAAACAACAGAGAAATATATTTAAAAAATAATATGGCAATAAATATGTACCTATCAGTAACCACTTAGAATATAAATGACCTAAATGCTCCACTCAAAAGTCATAGGGTAGCTGAATGGATAAGAAAACAAGACCCATATATATGCTGTCTACAAGACACCCACCTCAGCATGAAAGACACAGATTAAAAGTGAAGGGATGGAAAAAGATACTTCATGCAAATGGAGATGAAAAAAGCTGGGGGAGCAATGCTTACCATCTGACAAAATAGGCTTTAAAACAAAGATGGTAAGAGAAAAAGGACACACGTGAAGATACAGGGAACCATCCAACAGGGGTACATAACCCTTGTAAACATTTATGCTCCTAAGCCAAGACCTGGAAGCAGCCCGAGTGCCCATCAGTAGAGGAGTGGATGAAAGAAGCAGTGGTACATTTACACAGTGGAATAGTACTTGGCCATAAAAAAGAAGGAAATCTTATCTTTTGTGACTGCAGGGATGAACATGCAGAGTGAAATAAGCCGGTCAGAAGACAACAAATACCATGTGATTTCACTTACACGTGGAATCTAACAGGTTTATAGATAGAGGACTGACGGATAGCTGTCAGGGAGGAAGGAAGGGGGGATGGTTGAAAAAAGCGAAGGGATTAGACTAAATAAATAAAACAAAAACTCATAGACAGGCAACAGTATGGTGAACACCAGAGGGAAAAAGGGTTGGCGGAGGTAAGAGAGGGTAAAGAGGGGATAAATGGTGGTGGGAGGAGCTTGACTTGGGCAGTGACAAAGACTTCAGTGTACAGATGATGCGTTATAGAATCGTACACCTGAAACCCATGTCATTTTGTCAACCAATGTTACCCCAATAAATTCAATAAAACATAGCTTTAGATTTAGAGAAAAATTATCGTAGATAGGGAAGATAGTACAGAACTCCCGTATGGCCCCACGCCCAGTTTCTGTAGTGTTAACATCTTATGTTAATGTGGTCCATTTTTTATAACCCATGAACGACATTATTACTGACTAAACTCCATGGTTTTTACTGCATGTTCTTTCCCTGCTCCAGGAGCCCATCCAGGGCACCACATTGCATTTAGTTGTCAGGTCTCCTTAGCCATGTGGCTCTGACAGTTTCTCAGACATTGTGTTTGGTGACCTCGACCATTTGGAGTAGTAGAGGTCAGATATTTGGTAGAATATCCTTAATTGGGATTTGTCTTATCTTTATCTCATTGACTGGGGTTTTGTGATTCGGGAAGGAGGGCTACAGAGGTCAATTGCCATTATCATCACGTCATATCAAGGGTACATGATTTATCAAGGTTGATGTTGTTGACCTTGAG